>OX382276.1:23747638-24001638 GCA_947507595.1 Pyralis farinalis | reverse complement strand
AAAAAAAAATAAGGAAATTTAATAAATTATACACATATCTTATTTTCCCTTATTCACGAATCCCATATAGTTACAGTGTGAGATAAAATATAATAATATTTATATTAAAATTTACAACAACTAGTTGAACGTATTCTGTAACTCAAATGGCCCAACCTCGAACTTGTCCTATATCAATATTCCAGCGCGGAATAAAGCATAATGAATGTCTCATGTCAAATGTTTATGTTTGAAGTTTCAAGGAATTCACAAAAGACTTGAGAAATGTCTTTTGTTGATAACGGAAATCGTAAAGGCGACGATGACTGTTTTAAAAGTTACTACGTTGAAATATTTCAAGATGTTATAATGTAAATCTACTGAATATGTACACATATGTCTGTTTCTGTTTTGTGTTTAATTGATAAGCATTAAAGTCTGTTTTGTTTGTGCACATTTTTTGTAGGAATTATTCTCTGTTTATCTTCTTTATCAGGAATACTGTTCCTATCTGAAATCTATATGTTTGTCTCTGTGTGTGTGTCTCTCTCTGTCGCTTTTTTTCGAATATTCGAATTTTGACTTCAGATTTGAATTCACCATAAAAAAGTAGAATAGGAATGTCTGAAAAACCAACCTCCTATCTTTTAAGGAACATGGTCAAAATGGCCGACAACTTTAAAAAAGAAAATTTGAATTTTTATTTCAGATTCGAAAAGTAAATTAAAAAGTAGAATAGGAATATCTTAAAAACCAATATCATATTTCTTAAGGAATATGGTCAAAATGGCCGACAAAAGTTAAAAAAAAAATGTTATATAATTGCTATCTATCTATCAGCTATCATTTCGAAAATGACCATTGGCGAGGAAGAAATACCGAAAAAAATTAGCCAATATAGGTCTTATTTCAAATCGTTATTTACATAATACAATAAATTCATGTTAGCATATTGATACAATAATAATGATGCCAAGTGGTAGAATTGAAGATTATTAGGAAAAGGTTGCCTGTACTGAATTATTTACAGTTTATACATTAAATATAAATGTTCACTTAAGCTTGTTTATACCGGAAATTGTAAAGATGACTGTTTTAGAATTTACGTTGTAAGTTCACTGAATTTATGTAGATATACTCGGATCTTCATGTTTAATTAATAAGCATTTAACCCAGTTTGTTGGTGCATATTGTTTTGTTCGAATTATCCTCTGTTTATCTGTGTTTTTTTTTGTGTGTATGTTACGCGATGTGTTTGCTAGTTTCAGTCTGTTCATAATAATTCTATATTCATTAGAACAGTTCTATTGTAGAATTGATTAGAATTTGGTATGATACGGCTTCAGTAAAGTCGGTTTTCTATCACGTGTAATTATAAATACAGGTTTTAAACGTTCACTTACGCTATTAAACATTAATATAAATGAGAAATCACTTTTTGTTTGTTACTTTCTCGTCTGCTACTACTAAATGTAATTTGATACAAAGGTATTCTGGGAAATGGCGTAGGACACCGACTTATTATCGCGATAATAGGATCTCCGCGCGGGTAAAGACACGCGCAAACGCTAATATTAAATAAAAGTGACGCCTTTAATGACCTGTATCTGATTAGTACAAGCAACAAAAGAACCGTAAACCCTTGTTAATGAACTGAACAATAATTAAGCCTAATCCAAAACAAAACACGTGGCAACACAAACGTGCCACCAGAACGACGAGAAATTAACACAAAAAAAACTTCTACAGCTCTCGTAATTAACTTTACAAAATGGGATCTGAGGGAAACTTTTTTATTACCTGCCTTCATAAAATAAGTGTGTGGTAACATCCAGTTATAATAGCTAACTTATTTTTATCATTGCCAAAAACACGTTCTGGTCTTCCGTCGCAGATAGAAAGACCGTTTTTCAATGTTCATTCAGCTTTTTAACTGTACAATATTCTATCGTTTTGTAAATCCAAAGCTGCCTTGACGAGGGTCGAAGTTGGCATCCGAAAATAGGTTTTAATCTTTATCGTTACTTTAATGCAGTGTAGGGTTAATGCGAATTTTTTTTGCCACTGTTCATGTCGGGTGGATTTATATGTAATGTTACATTACTTCGAATGTTCTGATTATATAAGTTGTTTTTTTTCAAATACAGTTTCGAATGTATACTTCTCGTAGCTTATAAACCACCGTATGTAAAGCGATTATCGTAGGCTATGAATTCTTGCGATACTAAGCAGCAGGCAGCATAACAAAATTCCTCGGTGTTCTTTGGTTGCCTTACTCACTCGGAAGAATACAACAAGCTTTCCTAAAATTGTCATTTGTTAGTGTTTTACATTACATTTGTACCGCTCGTTTGCTACTTGGTAAGATGTATCATGTGTAGGTAAGATTGGCGACAGCTATAAAGATGATGTCAAGACACATATACCCCAAACCAAATTGTATGTACGCCAACTATTTCTAGAAATACGACTAATATTCAAAGAACATAAGTTGTTGCCCCGAACTATTTGTCTACCTTAAAATTAATGTCGCTTTCATTGCAACTCCAGTTATTTCGGTCAGTGTCGCGCTTTGTTGACTGCATAATTTTATGACTGACTAACGCAAGGAATTAAGAGGGAAATGTCTGGATTTATAGCTGGGAAAGATGTTTCTTCGTAATTAGATGTAGAGTACAAGGGAGTACACATTTTATTTCACGCGAATGACGAATGGACAAACAGCCATACAAATGGACGGGCTTGGTGACGCAGTCATTAATAATACTACTTTAATACCAACGCTTGTCGGTTCGTTTCCCACACCGAACAAACATTTATGTGCATGAAAATGTCTATTTGTCTTGACCCGGGTGTTTTTTGTGATAGAGCGCATCAAAGCAGCCCGTCTGGGAAAGTACGTCGCAGAAAACCGTAGCCAAATAACAACTCCTTGGGGGGGGTTGTTGTGTTCCTGCGTTTGAATTAGGTCACTAGTAAGCTTCCGGGGAAGTACCTCACAGAAAACCGTAGCCAAATAACAACTCTTTGGGGGGGTTGTTGTGTTCCTGCGTTTGAATTAGGTCACTAGTAAGCTTCCGGGGAAGTACCTCACAGAAAACCGTAGCCAAATAACAACTCTTTGGGGGGGTTGTTGTGTTCCTGCGTTTGAATTAGGTCACTAGTAAGCTTCCGGGGAAGTACCTCACAGAAAACCGTAGCCAAATAACAACTCCTTGGGGGGGTTGTTGTGTTCCTGCGTTTGAATTAGGTCACTAGTAAGCTTCCGGGGAAGTACCTCACAGAAAACCGTAGCCAAATAACAACTCCTTGGGGGGGTTGTTGTGTTCCTGCGTTTGAATTAGGTCACTAGTAAGCTTCCGGGGAAGTACCTCACAGAAAACCGTAGCCAAATAACAACTCCTTGGGGGGGTTGTTGTGTTCCTGCGTTTGAATTAGGTCACTAGTAAGCTTCCGGGGAAGTACCTCACAGAAAACCGTAGCCAAATAACAACTCCTTGGGGGGGTTGTTGTGTTCCTGCGTTTGAATTAGGTCACTAGTAAGCTTCCGGGGAAGTACCTCACAGAAAACCGTAGCCAAATAACAACTCCTTGGGGGGGTTGTTGTGTTCCTGCGTTTGAATTAGGTCACTAGTAAGCTTCCGGGGAAGTACCTCACAGAAAACAGTAGCCAAATAACAACTCCTTGGGGGGGTTACTGTGTTCCTGAGTTTGAGTCAGGTAACCAGTAAGCTCCCAAGGAGTTGCTGTGTTAGCAGCAGAGGTGTATGCTCCCGACGTTGTACATAAAAAAACCCGCATTATGTCATGTGATCACAAGGCGGATCAAAGGCCCCGCAGGCACAGCGCATTATTTTGTTACTTAAAATGTATAAGTATATGGTCTACTAGTACAGCAACTTCTCAGTACCTTCCTTGGGAACTTCACTCAGTAACATTATTCTCTTAGCTCGCTCCTATTCGTCAGTAGGCATGCTAGAATCACTGACATATTTAGGCGTTAAAACTACGGTTTTGTGAGTGAGGAGTGCCTTTATGCGTCGTTAAGTAGTTTATTGATTTGTGATGTGGACACACCAAACCAAATATATTTTATTAAGAAATTCCTTGTACCTGATTAGTTCCATATAATTTTGGTAAAATTACAACTTCACTAAAGTCAGTTTTATAGGGTTATAAAAGTTGCAGTTATAAAAATATGTTTTCGTTGTTAAGGTCAAGTATCTCATTGATCTCATACATGTTAGTTTACGACTTCGTTATAGTCGAATATATGATTTTTGGACCTTTGGATTGTTCAAGGTGCCTAATAGTTACAATATGAAGTGTTTAAAATTCCCTATGTAAAATTTCGTTTTCATCCTCTCTTCTTCTTCATCGCGTTGTTCCGTTCCCTAATCCATTAGGATTGCCGGGGTCCGCTACCTAAGCTTAAGGATTTGGCGAAGACACTGATTCTTACATAGAGCGACTGCCGTCAGACCTTCACAACCCAGAGTGAAAACCAGAACTTTTTCTTAGGTTAGGTCACACGTCTGTATGTATGTGTGTTCCTCACGATGTTTTACTTCACCCCCAATCAAGTGATAGATATGTACATAAGTCCGAAAACACGAACTTAATGGCACATGCCCCCGCCAGGATTCGAACTGGGGACCAGTTTGTCAATAGGCCGTTTCCTTATCCGCTGCTCTATCGCTGCTCCTCATCATTCATTTTTATCCTCTATATATTATTATTTGTTCAATTAAAAATAATAACAATTGAACTTTAATACTCACATAACTCTACAATAAAGTATTTAGATTGATATCTTATCTATGTAGTTAACCTTAACATTCTCACCGTCCCAAATAAATGAGACAATAGTCTCAAAACAATGGACATCTGTCACGTATTGCTATGCACAGGATAAGAATGATTAATGGTAACTTGATACAGCGCCCCATATACAAAGGCATAGATATTTATTACCAATATTTTAAATTAAACTTTCTGCACCGATTGGAGTGATATAGTATTGGTCACGACAAACAACGCCAAGATTTGTAAACATACGTTTCTGTGCATATTTCGTAGAAACGCATTGTTATTATGTGTCACCAAAAGCACGTGTAAACATCCTGCCATTTGACAGACGTGCGCAGGAATATAGAACCAACAAGTAGTGACACTATTTAGGAAGATCGATGTATGTCGTCGACGAAGAACGATGTATGATATGATGATGTACGCTGCGATCTGCGCTCAGGGATACGAAAGGAACAATATTAGAAGTTCATTGTTAAAAGGGATCAATTGGTTCCCGTTGGTACATACAACAGAACTGAAGATCTCTCGTTCCCTTGTAGAGGAAAGCCTCAATCAACTTATGTCTAAAGTTGATGGTACTTTGCCTAAAGTGTATGACTAGGGATGGTAGAACTTTGTCTAGAGAAAAGTCACTCGTTCACTGCTATGAAAATTCCATTTGCTGTAGTCCCTCAATTTAGGAACATGTCTCATCGCCAAGAGCATAGTGATTCTTGGTGTCAAAGTGGAGTAGAAGTTGAAGTTGGCGTCCAAGAGACTTGACGTGCTGAATAGAATGAAATAATACTTAAAAGTTCAATTCGATATAGACTTTTTGACAAACAAGTCTCTAGTCAGACTGCACATTACTGTATACATTGAACTGATGACATTGTAAGACGGTACAAAGACGAGTTTTGCTAGTTGATGATGATCCTAAGCTTACATTACAGAATGACTGTGAGTTTTAGGAGAGATTATATCTCGTTTTGTGCATTCACAATGGTTGTACAATGATTGTGTTCCGAGATGTTTGACGTGAGCCATCAACCTCATTTTACAGCCACACCGCTCATCGACGACTAGGATTTCATCCTCACAGAATGAAACCACAATGGTCGCGTGCTGGGGCGTTCCTGTGATTTTTTCTACCGACTACACTTATGTTGGGTTATGAACACTCTGCCAAGGTTTTTCCCTAAGGATTACGGCAGCGGAAAAGGCGTGAAGATGTTTTCGAGGAGTTAAAGTATCTAAGTCATTATCTATACGAATACAATAAAGAAATATTAAATACTGCCCACAATTCTCCCTCGACAGGCAGCTGAAACTACTCGTAAATCTATTCTATGGTGCGTTACTTCTAATACAGTTTTGTTAATACACGAAGTACATGGACTGAGTATTTTACAAAATTATAAATGATTCTTTATTTTAAAATGCGCTTTAAGGCAGCGTACATTATCTCCAACATCAGCAGACACGATTTTTTTTTATTTTACAGAAGGAGAAAGATAATTTATTTCTACCTTTGATATTAAATACAGAGGAAGAAAGGATTTTCGATATTTTTTTTCTCTGGCAACGAATTTAGATTTTTTGCAATAGAACACATACACTTATAGAGTCAAGACAAAAAAAAAATACTCCATAAAATTCCTATTCTTTCACAAATATCAAAGATATCAAAATGTTGCATAATTACTCTACTAACAGAAGACTTTGTTAATGCTGCGGGAAAGTGATATTGTATGACCTTGTAAGTGAATGATGGTCATATTAAGAGTCAAAATCACATCTGTTATTTTTTTTTAAATAATACTTACCTAGTAGATTTTTATGTGGTTTGGATTAACATTTAGAGGAATTTACGGATAGCCCATTACACCTTTAATTTATATTTATTGTTTCAAGATGTAATGGGCTGTATATGTAAGTATATGCAGCCCATTACATCTTGAACGTCGTTGTCACCCTGTATATGAGTCTTTGGTATATAGGTACAAATCTTCGTTTGATGGAACTCGACATAGAAAACCGAACAACTTTCCAAAGAAAAAGTTCCAGCCCTCTATACAAGACCAGAAGTCGGGCCTATATATTTGTATAGGTTGATTTTTTTCTTTTATAATCCAAGTTCCTTTAACAAAGTTGTTCAATATATAGTTCGAAAGCTGTGATAGCCTTGTAGATTAAGGACCTGCCTTGTGACCTACAGATTCCTCCAGAATCCTGTCATATACCACTTAAATTCGTATTTTCGGATTTATGTATATGTTTGTATCACTTGCTTGGCGGTGAAGGAAAGTGAGGAAACCCGCAAGTGTATAGTGTGTCTTAGATGAGCGTACAGGTCGCCATTTAATCGCCTAAAGTACGGAAGGGGTTGTATTCATGAAAAGTGAGGGAAATGTATTAACGAATAATAACAATTTTTACTTCGGGGTCTAATAAAAAAAAGTCGTCAAGTGTGAGTCGGACTCGCTCTCCGAGGGGTTGTTATTTGGCTACGGTTTTCTGTGAGGTGGAGGTACTTCCCCAGACGCGTTGTCCTAATGCGCCCTACTTCTCCTAAAATACCCAAACCAAGACAAACAGACATGTTCATGCACACAAATGTTTGTCCTGTGTGAGAATCGAACCCACGAGCTTTGGTATCAAAGTAACGTAACAGCGCGTATATATGGAGTTTAGTTTATGATAATTTACTTAGTAACCATGAGTCTTAAGAAATAAAAAGTAGCCAAAATATTGCATGAAAAATATCACCAAAAAAGTTTCGCATTTTTGCGTTGGTGTCAAAGTCGCATCTTTCACCACTGCGTCACTGAACTCTTAATATGCATCTTTACCACCAGAAGTATCATATAAAAACCTGACTGCTAATATATGTGCACAAAAGTATAATCCTCTAACAGACGGATAAACATGAATCGCATTGTTTGGTCAAATCTCCGGCGAAGGTTATTTGTTTTTTTAAGCGTAACGCGTAGATATGTTGGTTTATCCCTTCATAACACCCAAACGGCTCGACGGATTTAAGTCATTATGGAGCGTATTGTGTCGTGCCTGTTCAAGAGCCAGATCAGATGGCATTCAAAACCAGTCGTTCATTTTAAGAGAGAGCGTCAAAGCAGCCCGCCTGAGGAAGAACTTCTACCTCACAAAAAATCCAGTTAAATCACTTTAGGTACTTAAGTCAAAGTATATGACCGTACTAATGTAAAGCGGTTACCGTAGCCTACGAACGATTAATGCATTAAGTATCACTTGCGCGATGCTACCTCCACTACCTCCACTACTAACACAGCTAACCTTATGAGCTTACTGATGACCTCACTCATATGCAGGAACGCAACAACTGTCCAGCGAGTTGTTATTTAGGCGCGGTTTTCTGTGAGGTTTTTTATACGACGTCGGGAGGCATACAAGCGTACAGCCAACCTAAAGTAAAGCCGTTACCGTAGCATATAAACGCTTGTCATATATTAAGTATCACTCACGCGATGCTACCTCTGCTGCTAACACAACAACTCCACAGAAGTTTACTGGTGACCTCACACAAACGCAAGAACACAACAATTCTCTAGGGAGTTGTTATTTGGCTGTGGTTTTCTGTGAGGTGGAGGTACTTCCCGAGACGGAAATATCCAGACCAAGACAAACAGACATGTTCATGCACACAACAGCGCGTTTCGCCACCGAGCGCGGTGGTACTTCCTCCCAGATGTACATCCTCATGATATGTCCTTCCTCTATTAAAAAATCACGTTACAACGGGGGCTGCATGCTAAAGCTGAACAAAGTCAAAATAATTTATTATTCTTATCTATACATATAAATAAAATTGAAGAAACAGAAACTTCCATTTTACTCGTATTTATATGTATAGATTTTACAATGTAGAAATTCACCTCCCGCGTAGGTGGGGTGCGAACCCATAACCTCTCGATTGTTGACCGCGTGCTCTTTCATATCTAGACCGCAATTCGAATAGCCCTAGACCGGCAAATCAAAATCGTTGGTTCGAACCCCACCTAAGCGGAGAAGGTGAATTATTTCATTGTAAAATATTTACGGAATTTCAGGTACCCTAGTTTTGTCAAAAATTACTATAATTTCTTATCTCACATTTTTTTTTTAATTTTTTATTGGGACACGGCATGTGACAGCCAGGGCCATCTTGGTGGGCCGCAGGACACCGGTGTCCAGGAATAGAAGCAACGAAATACCATGCACTTCATGTCATCTCGTCCCGTCAATTATGCCGGCCTTGAAGGTGCCTCTTCACATTCTTCTTGAAGGACCCAATGTCGAAAACATGTGAAGCCGGAAACACACCGCCGGGTAGTTTATTCCACCGGTCAGCGGTTCGGCACAAAAAGGATTGACTAAACCGTTTTGTGCTCAGCGGTTCAGCACAAAAAAGATCCTTTTTGTGCGAGGTATACAATTTGGTACTAACACATAATACATTCTGTGTACTAAGTATCGGGAATTTGTCAATAAAACAAAAAATACAAATTATTCATCTAAATTTATTTTATCGCCTTCAAAGTAGGCCCCATCGCTTGCAATACAACATCTCCACCGCTTCACCCAGTCTTCCATACATTTTTCATAGGCTATTTGCGGTATGGCCTTTAGCTCATTCAGCGAATTTTCTTTTATGGCTTCTATCGACTCAAAACGTTTTCCTCGAAGTGGTAATTTTAACTTGGGAAATAAAAAAAAGTCAGACGGAGCCATATCAGGTGAATACGGTGCTTGGTCGAGAACTTTTGTTGAATTTTTCGCTAAAAACTCTTTCACTATAATGGCTGTGTGTGATGGTGCATTATCATGGTGCAGCATCCATGAGTTGTGTTGCCACAAATCTGGACGTTTTCGGCGGATACTCTCACGCAAACGCTTCATGACGCCTAAATAATATTCTTTATTCACTGTTTCTCCCTCTGGAAGGAATTCGGAGTGAACCACACCACGGTAGTCAAAAAAAACTGTCAGCATCACCTTGATTTTGGAGCGACTTTGCCGCGGTTTTTTGGGTTTCGGCTCGTTTTCGAGACGCCATTCTGAAGACTGTTGGCTTGTTTGCATGTCGTACTCATAAACCCATGTCTCGTCGCCAGTTATTATACGTTTCATAAAGGTCGGATCCGTAGAAGCTCGGGAAACCATGTCTTCAGCGACATGCTTTCGCTGCGCTTTTTGAACAAAATTGAGCTCTTTTGGAACTAGTCGAGCGGCGACGCGTTTCATGCCTAAAATGTCAATGAGAATGTTGTGGACGGACTTAAAAGATATGTTCACCTCACTAGCCAACTCTCTCAGACTCATACGTCGATTTTCGAGCACTAGCTTCTTGATTCTGTCGATGTTTTCTCTGGTCGTAGCGGTTGAAGGTCTACCAGAACGAGGCAAGTCTACTACTACTTCTCGGCCTTCTTTAAAAGCCTTATACCATTCATAAGCCCTTGTTTTCGATATACACGATTCGCCGTAGGTATTTCGCAACATTTTTAGTGATTCACCACATGAAATATCATTTGAAACACAAAATTTAAGGCACACTCTTTGTTCAACAATATTTTCCATTGTAAAAATCGCCGAGGACTCAAAACTATGACCAACAAAAAGTGTAGTTTAAAACAAATTAAATGACAGATCCCGCTCAAATTTTGCGCGCTAAATCAGTACAGTGCTACCAACATGCAGTAAAAAAATTAGAACGACCTCTTTTACGCGGGTCTTTTTATTGACATATTCCCGATACTTTTTACACAGAGTAGTATATAATTTGGTACCAAGACTTCCATACCTTTGGTCGATGACTATTTTACGGAGTTCGGAATATTTTTTAATTATTCAGCAGTTTACTTAAGTAGGTGAAATCTATATAAATCACATATATTATTATAGAATCACGCAATTAATGACGCACAGTTTATGCCTGTATTATTTATAAACAATAGCACTGTTTGATAAAATTTGTTCAGTGGATGACTATTATCGCAGTCATCATAAATTCTCCAGCTGTTATATTTATTTATAGTTTTAAACCACTCGGATGTCATATAAGAATACGACCAGCGTAATATGAGGCGATTATGGTAGCTTTTTTTTATACTACGTCGGTAGGCACCTGATGGAAAGCGGGTACCGTAGCCTATTAACCCTAGCGATATATTAAGTATCACTCGCGCGATGCCTACTCTGCTGCTTACTCAGCAACTCATTGGGAGCTTACTGATGACCTCACTCACAGGCAGGAACACAACAACCCTCTAAGGAATTGTTATTTGGCTGCGGTTTTCTGTGAGGTGGAGGTAATTCCCCAGACGGCCTTTGATGCTCCCTACCTCTCTTAAAAACACCCATAGCAAGTGTATATAGGCTACGATAACCGCTTTACATCTGTACCTTACATTTTACATAAAGTGGTTACCATTGCCTACAAACGCACGAAGTATTACTCATCAATCATCATAAAATCAAAACAAATATGTGAATTTTACACTTGCAAACAAATTTATATTATGTGGAAATCGAATCCATAAGTCTCGGTGTTAAGGTTGCCATTGCTACCATTTCACCAACGGGCTCGTCAAAATCATCCCTTCTAAGGAATTCCCGTGGAACTACAATATGATGGCATGATCTATCTGTCTATAACTTCACCCCGAATCCCTTGCGTTGCAGGCAGAGTGACCCGAGCGCCATATGACTTGGTCCTTACACATCTCACTCGCTTCTTTAATGTTCTGATAATATATGATGATGGCATAAAGGCGTAAAGAGGTTTTTACTCTTAATGTTGCAAGAGTCCATAAGCTCCTTGTTTGCTGCTTACCATCAAGTAAGCCGTATAGTTACTAGTATGAGAAAACTATGCCAATCGATTAATGTATGTATGTATATCTTCACACCAGGTCCGTTGCGAGGCAGGCATAGAAAATCAAGTACCATAAGACGCGGTCCTAATACTCGCTTCTTTAACATTCATAGCTCATTTCATGCACGCTCGCCGGCTCCTAGGCCTCCTGACATCATTAAAACACGACCAATTTATCATGGTAGGTTAGTCCTGATCTTCCTCGGATCTTACATCCTTCCACTTTTACACTGTATATTTGTTTCATCATTCTTTCATCCTGCATTCTTTCTGTATGTTCGAACAAACGGAGCATGCCTTTTCTTATCTTAACACCCACAATCACTTTCAGACCAACTCTCGATTAAGGCAATCGATTAAGCTACATAATAACCCCAGTATATAGTATAGTCATCGAAAAGTAAGTAAGTAAGCGGTCATTTATTCGATCAAAGAAATGACCCCCATATTTGCGGTGTGTTTGTATGAAAATATTTATCGTGTATGTATATATTTCACGTGCTATTTAACTTACATAAATCTCTATATCAGAGGTTATCGTAGTATTACTCATTAATTAGTATAATATTGTTATGTTGGTATTCCAACAAATATGTAGTTACTTTTATGTGTACATTTTTTCATATACAACGTCGAGAGACATTTAAACATACGGTCCAGCAAAAGCGGTTAGCCTATCCAAAAGACAAAATATCGCGCGATGCCGCCTCTGCTGCCAACACAGATACTCCTTAAGAGCTCACTGGTGACCTCACTCACTCGCAGGAACACAACAACTCTCCTCGAAGTTGTTATTTGACTGCGGTTTTCTGGTTTTCTGGTTTAAGGTACTCTCCAGATGGGTTGCTTTGTTGCACTGTACCTTTTTTAAAGACAAACGGACATGCCTACAAATGTTTCTACTGTGTGGGAATCGAGCCTAAAAGCTTAGGTGTCAAAGTAACGTTACTAACTGCTGTATTATCGAGTTAGTTAAATACAGTAGATGTCTGCATAATTGGTTGATGTAATTTTATTGGTAGAACGAAATTGAGTTTTAGTAGTAGACAAATCTATAACACGAAGTTCAACACAAGGGGTTTTAGATTTTATGTTAGGTACATATAGTATGTCTATATGTATGTCATATAGTTATGACGTTCCCAAGGTTCACATGCTATCGAACCCAATCTATGGTGAGACTTTGACCCTCCTTTATGTGATATGAGATATAAAAAAATCGTAAAGAAAATGTAATATAATATTTAACACCATTGCATCACATTACAAACCAAGAAACCGCTTGACTGCGCAAAAAGGCACTCCGCGCTTACAAAAGCGTGTTTTAGGTCCTAAATATCTACGATAAAAAGATAAAAAATCTTTATTTGCCATTGGGCCTTCGCGGGCACTTAGACACGTCTAACATTTTTTGAAATATAATCTCATTGTATCTTATTTAATTTAATATTAAGCTATTCGCGCTTACTTAACCATAGAGAGAATATTTAAATAAGCCGATAAGTATCGCGATGTTGATCAGTGAACTCGCTAATAGAAGCTGCGCGTTCTACTTTACTGCCAGACCCTTACCAATGAATTGAGTTCCTACGCAATATCTGTTTCCTTGGTTCTTCTTCTTCGTGTTATCCCGTTTCCTTATCCGTTAGGATTGGCGGAGTCCTTTACCTAAACATAAGTATTTGTCGAAAACACAGATTTTTACATGGGGCGACTACAGATCTTCGTAGCATGTTATTCTAACGACTAACATCTACAGCGCTCAGGGTGCCTCGTGGAGAGGCGAAACACGTGACGCAGAGACGACCGGAGCAGCCAGGGCAGCAACGGTGGCGGGTGCATGCGGTTCCCATTTCAGATGGTGAACACTCGCAGAGACGACCGAAGCAGCCATGGTAGCGGCGGCATGCATCTACTAACGGTAGTGGGTGGGTGCCGGCCGGCAGTATTTCGCACGAACTAATCGGGAGCGGAAGCACACAAAGTAGTTTAGATTAATCTATCTATAAATTCACGCCAAATCCCTTGCGGGGTAGGCAGAGAGAACCGAGCGCCACGTGACCCGATCCTTACATATCTCACTCGCTTCTTTAACATTCATTGCTCTTCTCATGCACGCACGCCGGTTTCTAGGGCTCCTGACATCACCTTCTGATAGAACATGACCAATTTGGTCATGGTAGGTAAGTCTTGACCTTCCCCGGCTCCTACATCCTTCCACTTTTGCATTGTATATCTGCTTCGTCATTCTTTCATCTAGTTTAGATTAAAATGCCTGTAAATTTGATTTTCGCAAAGTAACGCCTGAATCTATTAACGACTACAGACCTTCACAACCCTGAGGGAGAACCAGATCTTTCTTAGGTTAAGTCACGCGTCTTTCGGAATATAATGTATAAATAAATTTTTAATTTTAAATTTTTCCTGGACGTGCGGGTTTCCTCACCACGTTTCCCTTCACTGACAAGTTCCTTATCTCCTGGGCTATCACTATCTATCTCCTTGGTTCTCCATCGCTTATTTCCTTCATGCGTCATATCAAACATCGTTGTGTATAAAAACTATTGGTCATTACGGAGTTATTCTCATCTGTTGTCACTGTCTCCATTATTATATAAATAAACTCGAATGGATTATATTTTGGATAGCTTCCAAGAATCGATTCCATAATATTGGTAATTCCTCTGCAAATTTATTCATCGCAGACACGCGGACAATGATTTTGTATTCAAAATAGTGTATTGCGTATGCGGCCGTTATTTGAAGTGAGAGAATGAACGCTTTGGCAGCGGAGGTAGGAAATTGCGTGCAATAATACTTCATGTGTTGCAAGCTACAGTTGGCTCCTGTGTCAGTATAAAATCAGGAAAGCCATATCTCAAATTATATAAATTACTGTCTAAAACAGATAGATTGCTATTAAAATTATTGTTTACGGAGATAAAAAGAAAATAATATGTATGCAACGTTTAAAGGCATACAAGTATACGGCCCACCTGATGTAAAGTAGTTACCGTAGCCAATGAATGCTTGTAATACAGAAAGTATTGCTTAAGCGTTGCCACTGCTGCTGCTAACATAACAACTTCTTAAGAGTTCACTGATAATCATAATCATTCGGAACACAGCCACTCTTCAGCGAGTTGTTATTTGGCTATGGTTTTCTTTGAAGTGAAGCAACTTCCAAACTTCCTCAGGTAGGATGCTTTGAACACTCTACTACTCTGAAAATCACCCAGGTCGGAACAAACATATATGAACACAAATATTTGTGCTGTGTAGGAATCGATTCCTTAACCTTGGTGTTAAATTAATGTTGCTAATTATTTTGCCACCGGGTTATTTAGCTAACTAGAAGGACAAATAAACTGTTTTTTATACAAATACTATTTTTTAATACAACGTCGGGAGGCATCCCAGCATACGGCCCACCCGATGTAAAGCGGTTACCGTAGCCTATGAACGCTTGCAATACATTAAGTATTACCACGCGTTGCCACCTCTGCTGATAACACAGCAACTCCTTAGGACATTACTGGTGACCTCACTCACACGCACGAACACAACAGCCTTCTAGGAAGTTGTTATTTGGCTTTACTGTGAGGTGGAGGTAACTTTTCCAGGCGGGTAGCTCTGATGCGTCGTATCACTCTTAAAAAATCTTATTATCTTGTTTATTTATGACCGTTTTTAATATCTACCGCTTACTTTAGATAAGCAAAATATACTTCTCAATAAGTCAATAGGTAATCTGCATATTTTCATTATAAATTAATATATACAGTAGACAACAGAAACTGGTTAACAAATAAGTAAATATAATTTGTAGCCATATTTAGTACTAAAGTCTTGGTAAGAAACTTTAAGATAGACATTACAACTAGAAATTAACAATTTCTTCATTTACTCATGCTACGTTATGATCTTTCTACTGACAAATTTCAAGAGTCTAAAATAACTGGACCTATTATTAGGTTTCTAGATTACTGTTGAAGTATACATTTGAAGTTATGTATCAACTATAGTAATAAACTTGATATTTTGCGTAACTCTAATACTCTAATCTATGGTATTTGACATGGTATCAGTATGGCTCAGTGGACAAAGAATCGATCTATTGATGAATCCAGGGTTCGAATCCTAACATGTACCAATAAATTCGTGTTTTAGGATTTATGTATGTATGTATGCAATATGTACCTATGTATAACTTCACGCCAAGTCCCTTGCGGGGTAGGCAGAGAGAACCGAGCGCCTTAAGACGCGGTCCTTGCACACCTCACTCGCTTCTGTGACATTCATAGCTCTTTCATGCACGCTCGCCGGTTCCTGGGGCTCCTGACATCACCTTCTGATAAAATACGATGTACATATTTATTATCACGAGCTCGGTGACGAAGGAAAATATTGTGAGCAAACCCGTACGTCCAAGCAATTATATTATGAAAGAAGAAAGCCTGGTTTTCCCTCTGCGTCGTGGAGGTCTGATCGCAATCGCTCCATGTAAAAATCAGTATCTTCGCCAAATCCTTAGGCTTAAGTAGCGGACCCCGCTAATCCTAATAATAATATAATATATATAATGCCCGCAGGGCAGCTTGTGGCGAGCTGTTGGTGCGTAACGACACCACGGGTACCCGAGTGCTCCAGAGAGTCGATCAGGGCCTTCGCCTCCGGCGTGTCTTCATCGGTCGGAGTGAAAAGTCAAGAAGGCCCGCAGGACTCTCAGCTCTGGCTTGCCTTCATTGGCCGTCCAGAGAGGAGTCGATAGAGTATATTGCTCTAGCAGGTGATATACTCCAGGGGTGGAAGTGTTAAAGGGCATAACGCCGCGAGTAACTTCGGAGAAAGCGCAGCACACCTCTCGACACCCCTGAGTCACTCACATCGGTGTTGCCCCCGGCCGACTTTCTCTGGCATTTCGGGGGTCCATCTAGTGAGTGGCGAGCCACCGCCTGCCGAAGTAACATCAGATAGGATAGTTATGGCAGGTGTCCGTCTCTCTTCTGTAATAGCCCAGTACTAATAATCCCTCCAGATCTCATTTCAAGAGCCCAATTATTTCCGACACATTTGCAATAGTTCCAATACCTGCTGTGACCTGTTCGTTGGTATATCCTCCCATTGATATCCCTCAGAACAGGTCACAGCTGGTATAATACATTACATCATTCTTTCAGAAGGGGCCTCTACGCGTTGGATTCATATCCCCGCGCACGCCTATCAAATGACCGGGATTAAAACCCGTGAAATAAAAGATAATAATAATAATTCTTTATTGTACAAATTTGTTTTACAATGTAATGTGCAGGTGCCTCCAGTTAAGTATAACAATACCTGTAGGAGGAGGCGCCGCTCTTCACTGATTAACATTTAAGTATAAAGAATTAGAGATAAACAAAAATACATGGGTGTTATTCATTGTGGAAGGAATCACACAATCAAATGTACAAATAACAGATTTCATCTATACATAGTGTTAATAGAAGGAAAAAAGAAAAGGGATACAAAATATTGCAAGGTTAATAGTTTACTCGTGTATGTCAGTGTGTTTTGTATGTGTTTGAGAGTGTGTACGCGCATGCGAGTGGTGGTACTTGTGGAAGAAAATAATAAAAAAAAATAATAAAATAATAAAATACCTAATGGAAGAACGCTTTGGTTTTCAATGACAGTAACGATGTGACTTTGATGGTCTTAATACCGATGGTATTAAGGTTAAATATCGTGCTCGTATCTTACTTCTAGAGATGTTATACGGCGAGACTGTAGCACTGTGTACTGACGCCATACAAGAGTATCTCGGAGATTCTCGTTCGAGATCAAGTTCGCGAAGTGTAAATATACTTTAGGGTTCAATTATCCCCTCGCTTATATATTTGTTTTTATATAGGTATCGTACCATAAACACAAATATATACTTTGACTTCAAAGTCAGCTGTCCAAAAACTACGGAGGTTTGACCGTTTGTCCGGAATGCACAGAAGTTGTGTCTTTCTATATACTTTATGATTTTTTAAAAGTACGTATTTAATTTAAGCTGAATAGGCACGTACATGTTAAGAAACTAATAAAATATTCTAATAATATATAATATGACATTGTGTCCTTTTCAAGTACATTGCGCGCACGCAGGTTGTTGTGTTTCAACAGTCTGTCAGGTTACCAGTAAGCTCCTGAGGAGTTTATCGTTCATAGGCTACGGTCTCTTTATATCAGATGATTCATGCTTCCCGACGTTGTACAAAAAAAAAGTGTTTAAGTTTTTACAGCCATTAACAGTCTTAGGAGGTTATTTTTATGTATACGAAAGAACTTTCATGTTAATTTGATTTTAGAAGAAGCATGAGAGAAGAATGTAGCTTAGTTAGATAATGATTGAGCTATATTCTCCCCTTATTCTTCTTACAGCGACTTTTCGACTGAGGTTTTCTTTAACTCAAAAGATAGAGTTGTGTTGTAGTGTTGGCCCTTGTGCCAACGCTAGGGCGATACTTCCTGTGTCGCCATTGTTTATAGGTTACGGTCACTTGGATCTCAAATGCGCCATATACGTGTATGCCTCCCGACGTTATATATAAAAAAGATAAGCTGCAGATATTAAGTCATGTTAGTGGCCATCGGGTGTCTTGAAACATTGGACTCTTCCAAACCATAATGTAAAAAAGTAAGATATCTATAGTAATATAAAAAACCTTCTGATAGAACACGATCAATTTGGTCATGGTAAGTAAGTCTTGCGCTTCCTCGGCTCCTACATCATTCCACTTTTGCGTTGTATATCTGTTTCGTAATTCTTTCTTGCTGCATTCTTTCCACATGTCCAAACCAAAGGGGCGTGCCTCTTCTTATTTTAACACCTTATTTTTGTTATTTTACTATTCAAAATAATAGTATTATAATGTAATTATAAGAGAGGTAGGGCACATCAAAGCAGCCCGTCTGGGGAAAAACCTGTACCTCACAGGCGGTTGCCAAGCAAGGCGGTTGCAGCCAAAAAACAACTCCCTAGAGGGTTGTTGTGTTCCTGCGTGTGAGTGAGGTCACCAGTAAACTCCTATGGACTTGCTGTGTGAGCAGCAGAGGTGGCATTGCGTGAGTGGTACTTAATGTATTGCAAGTGTTTATAGGCTACGGAATGCCTGTATTGTATGCCCCCGACGTTGTATTAAAAAAAATGTTGAAGGAAAGACACTACTAGCGTTACAAAGCATTGTTATGTGACACAAAGTATTGCGAAGCGCCTTAAAATGTTTGTTTTCTTTGGTATTTCGTACAAACATCTCGTGGGTGTTTTATTTGATTTTAGGCCCAATAACAAGGAATTTGGTAGCCCCGTCAAGTCGTGAGAGAATAAAAACGCTCGTTCAAAATTACGAAGTACACGTGTTTTACTATATCCCAGTATTGATAGTTGAACAGCTATTACTTCTTTCCACGAGCTCGGTGGCGCAGTGGTAAAACGCGATGTTACGTTACTTCGATACCAACGGGTTCGATTCCCACACAGGACAAACATTTGTGTGCATGAACATATCTGTTTGTCTTGGTCTGGGTATTTTTAAGAAAGCTAGGGTGCATCAAAGCAGCCCGTCCGGTAAACTAACCACCGCCACACAGAATACCTCAGCCAAATAACAACTCTCTAGAGGGTTGTTGTGTTCCTACGAGAGAGTGACATTGTCAATGCTCCAAGTTTTAAATAAAAAGTGGCCGTGCTAGTAGCAGAGAGTGATACATTAATATAGCTATTACAAGTGTTCAATAGCTACAGTAACCGATTTATATCAGGTGGGCCGTATGCTTGTATGCCTGCCGACGTTGCATAAAAGAAATCTGTAGTCACAGGAGGACTAGTGAAATAATGGATTGCTGTATAAAGTTATGTGAAAGTAAAATTTCTTTTTAGTTTACAATTTCTATTCTAATATCACCTATCCAGTCGTTATTCGATGAATTGCTAGATAGCGCTCCAAACTTAGTTACTGCTTCTGCCATCTCAAATACGAATGATCCACCGTCACTGACAATTGACTTAACCTGCGATGGGTCTGTAGTATCGAACACACAGGATAAACATGCTAGTGTATGTAGTGTATGTACAATAAAATTTAATACTAATAATAGGGAATATAAAAACATCATTCAAGACCTACAATCTGAGATCCAAACACTTAATAGTTCTTTAGATTTAATGACTAAAAAATATGAGGATGCTCAAAGAGATATTGAAGAATACAGTGTAGGCATGGATAGATTACTAGCCGACTTGAGAGAAAATGAACAAAAATTATCGTCCCTTAGTAACTTGTACAATAGGAATGAATTAACCCGAACTCCGATGAAATGTTCACAGGTAACTCGATCCTCGAAACTATCTCAAGTACATTGCCATAATGTGAATGAGGCCATTAATAGTAGTGCTTTTAAACAGAAGTCATCATCATTAAATAATAATAGTGAAGATAATAACTCCAAAATAATAATGTATAGTGATGAAATAGGTAAAAATATGGGCCAATTATTATTACAAAAATCAGGAAAACTGGTTACCAATTATTGTTTGCCTGGAGCCAGTTTCACTCAAATAGTTGATAAAATAGTTAAGAGGGATTACCACCCCAACACAACTTTAATTGTTTTTATTGGGAGGAGAGGAAATTTAAACAAACATATAATGATTAAATATTTTAATATGTTACAGCAGTTAAATGTGGGAAAAGTGTTTTTATTTACTTTTCCATACAGTACTTTGTTGCCCGAGGCGGAAAATGCATCTAGGTATAGATTAAATGATAAAATGCATACATTGACATTATATGATGACAAATTTCATATACTTGACATAAATATATTTAATAATAAACATTATAATTTGACAGAAGATAAATTTTATCTTAGCAATTTTTATAAAAGACAAATAGCAGATTCGCTATCATATTGTTTTAAGAAACCAGCCAAAAGTTTGGCTAACAACCCTGCTTCTTTTGAGCAGTTAGATAATTTGACATTATGTAATGGTACCTTGGAAGGTATTCCAAATTCTTTAAATTAGGTTACAAGACAATAGAGTTATACTCTGGCAATGTAAATAGTAATAATAACCATATTCAAAATGAAACTAAAAGTAATAATAATACAATATCCCCATCAATTGTAAATTGTCAAGAATATAGAAAGAATAATAATTGTATCAACCTGGTGCACCAAAACATTCAGGGGATGATAGGAAAGGAGTTAGAATTGGAGTTGTTTATGAATTGTAGCAATATTGATATTTTATGTCTAACTGAGCACTGGCTAAAACCCCATCAATTCATTTTCAGCTTCAATAACCACCAGGTTGCAAGCTCATTCATCAGAGATAACTGTATACATGGTGGCTCCTTAATATTATTAAATAAGTTGCTTAAATTTAAAGAAAGGTGTGACATTGTGAGCCTCTCTGTTGAGCGAGTTGTAGAGATTTCATGCATTGAATTGGAACGATTCATTGTTATGAACCTGTATAAACCTCCTAGCACGCCCTTTGAAACATTTTCAAATATCATGGAGGATGCCTTAAATAAATTATCTAATAGCCATAAAACTGTTATAATTTGTGGAGACTTTAATATAAATATCTTGGAGAAAAATACTGTTACCTACAACTTTTTAAATTTATTTAAATCAAACAATTTGCATCATACTTTTACAGAGCCAACAAGAGTAACTGCTACAAGTGCTACATGTATTGACAATATATTTAGCAATGTAAAACCTTCATATCAATCTATAATTAATAAAGTTCAGTCAGACCATTCAGGTCAATTGGTTTCATTTCCAAATTCTTCAAAAATACAAAGAAAGCAAATAAATTATATACCATTTAGTAAAAGCCGCTTAGAAAGATTTAAGTCTAATATAGCAGAAAAAATTGTATTGTTGCCCTATCACGGTACTCCGGACCACTTGTACAGTTCATTATTTAGCTTAATTACTAGTGAATTTAATGCAATCTTTACTCCAAAACAACTGTCTGTAAGTGACAGTATGACATTCAGTGATTGGGCAACTCCTGGTATTTACAAAAGTCGGAATAAATTGTATGAACTTTATGAAGAAAGGACCTGTAATCACAATCCGACTTTTCAAGAACTTGTAAAAAATTATGCTAAAATATTTAAACGAGCCTGTTCCAATGCTAAGTCTATATATTTAAGAAATAAAATTAAGGGTTCAACAAATATTATTAAATCTGTTTGGAATATGATAAATAATGAGACGGGTAGAGCGAAAGTACGTAGTCGAGACTTTCAGTTAAAGATAAATGATATCGATATCAAAAATGATGTAGAAATTGCGACTGAGTTTGAAAAATATTTTTCTAACATTCCTCTTATTACTACGAGAAATCTTAGGTCTTCTTCTATAGCTGCTGAACTCGTTCTCAAACAGAGCGCGGTAGAATGCGACACAATATTTGAATTTTCAGCTGTAAGCCCAAAAGATGTTTTGAACGCTTTTAAATCAATAAATATGAAAAACACTAAAGATCTGTGGGGTCTATCTGTCAAAACCATATCTTCTATTATTATTTCAATCGCTCCACATTTAGCTACAATTTTTAATTGTTGTGTGGCATCTGGTGTATTTCCTGACTTGATGAAACATAGTAAAATCATTCCATTATTTAAATCTGGTGATAGTTCGGACCCTTCGAATTTTCGACCTGTTTCCATACTGCCCATTCTCAGTAAAATTTTTGAAAAACTAATGCTTAGCCAGTTGCTCAGACATTTTAATACACATAATTTGCTTCATAGGAGACAGTTCGGATTTACGAGAGGTTGTTCAACTATAGACGCAGGGATTCATTTGCTTAAAAGTATATTCGCGGCATGGGAAGGTTCGCAAGATGCCTTGGGAATTTTCTGTGATCTATCTAAAGCGTTTGACTGCGTGCACCATGACACTCTTGTCAGAAAATTACACCACTACGGTATCAGGAACAAGGCTCTCGAACTTCTGTCTTCTTATCTGGGCAATAGGATACAGAAGGTCGATGTTAATGGTAAAATATCTTCGGGGTCCCCTGTAGTCATGGGAGTCCCACAGGGGTCAATTCTAGGTCCATTCTTATTTTTAGTATATATAAATGACTTACCTTATTATGTAAAGGATAAACATGAGATTGTATTGTTTGCGGATGATACCTCTTTGACATTCAAAATTAATAGACAGTTAGGTAATTATGACGAAGTTAACGATGCTCTCTCTAAAGTTATGCATTGGTTTAATGTTAATAATCTGCTTTTAAATGATAAAAAGACTAAAGTAATTAAGTTCTCAACACCTAATGTAAGACAGGTGACTACCAATGTACATGTTAATGGAACTAATTTAGCCCCTGTGGAGACAACTGTGTTCTTGGGTATAACAATTGACTCCAAACTACAATGGGGCCCACAAATTGAAAAATTATCAGGAAAACTAAGTTCTGCAGCCTATGCAGTGAAAACTATTAGACGGCTCACTGATGTTGATACGGCTAGAATAGTTTATTTCAGCTACTTTCATAGTATTATGTCATACGGAATTCTTCTTTGGGGTAACTCCGCGGACATTAACACCATCTTTTTATTGCAAAAGAGAGCCATAAGAGCTATCTACAAACTTGGTCCCCGTGAGAGCCTTAGAGAAAAATTCAAAGAAATAAATATTCTAACAGTCGCATCGCAATATATCTATGAAAATCTTTTGTATGTCCATAAAAACATAGACTCATTTTGTAAAAAGAGCGATACTCATAACATAAATACTAGATATAAGCATAATCTTGTGTTACATGCAAGCCGTCTCCACAAAATAAGTAATTCTTTTATGGGGCAATGTATACGGTTCTATAACAAACTTCCCAGCAATATAAGAGAATTGTCAATAAACAAGTTTAAAACTACTATTAAAGCCAAATTGTGTAGCAGGGCATATTATAAAGTATCTGACTATATTAATGATAAAAATGCCTGGGATTGAGTCGATCCAATTATAATGTAATTAATAAATTATGTAAATTTGTTTGAATACCAAAAGAGGGATGCCTGAGTTTTTTGGCAGTATTTTTATCAGTGCTCACCTAGTCATGAACTGCACGGTAGGGAAAAAAAATGTGACGATTCCAAACAAATGTAGCCATTTTTACGGAATAAAAAGATTTTGACTTTGACTTTGACTTTGACTATCATGGAATCTTTTCAAATATAAGATTAGAGTTTAAAAGTTATAAAACTAAATCTATCACAACTTTTCTTTAAAATTATTTTTCGACTAACAATTCACTATTTAGTTTGCTTGTGATATTTTAAACTAAAAAGTAACATTTGTATACTTTAATACTTTACTTACTTTATATCTATCTATGTATATAACTTCACACCAAATCCCTTGCAGGATAGGCAGAGGCAGCCGGGCGCCACATGACTGGGTCCTTACACACCTCACTCGCTTCTATAACATTCATAGCTCTTCTCATGCATGCTCGACGGTTTCAAGGACACTTGACACCGCCTTTCGATAAAACAATATCAAATACTTACTTTATATTTTTTAATACTTACTTTATATTATATAGATTTTATTTAATTTTAATATAAATTTAGGGCGTGTTAAGTGCCGAGAGCCCAAGTCAAATAAAAAAAACTATTTTTAACTCTATACCACAAAAATAATAAACGACATAAATCTCTTTCAAAATTTCCATCTCAATATTTCAGTTCAATTCTGTCTAATGCTAAAAAAAGAAGTACAGATGTTCATGACCTTCTGTATAGATCAAATACTCCAACTGAGTAAAGTCCCATATTCAAGTACCCAAAACCTCTTCAACGTTGCCACAAGGTATATCACTTGTGAGATATCCACGTGATATTTACTAAGTTCATTCACAGTAGATCAATCTCGCGTGACAAACTTTACTTTGCCTTCGTCACTGCCTGTCTTTAGATTTTATCTCAAACGATTAGAAGTTATTTTGGAGAAGTTACGCTGTTATTCGGTGACATAAATTGGAAACTGATGTGGGATATTCTCCGATAGCTAACCGGCTAAGTAGTTATATATAAAGAATAGGTAAATATTTATTAGTAAGTATGTCAATATCATTTTGATGTGGTATTTCTTTAAGGTCACTTGTTAGCACTTTAATGTAAGAAAACTGACTTCATTATTAGTTACTTACTAATTACATATATAGCATTTATTCAATTGTATCATAACTAACTTCATTTCTCTAATTTAGAAGTACATCGAAGTTTTTTTCTGGATATGGCAAATAACGATACGAATAATAATCGAAGGTATATGTTTGAAATTTATTGTGATAGAAACCTGTTTAATGGAAACAAGATATATATTAACATATTGTAAACAAATCGAATAGTTGTTCGTATAATTCAGGAATCCATAATGACTAATTTAACTTGTGTTGATGAATACGAGAAATTGACATCACATTAAATTCAAGAAGTAGCAAATGAAATTCAAGGAATAGAAAACCTGTCGCCATCAGGGTTTAAAGGAATTTTTATTCAAAAATACTGTTTAATTTGAATTTTTGCCTATTTAAAATAAGAATGTTTAAAAAGAAGCACTATCCAAGCCTTGGCCGCCAGGCATTGATAGATTTTCATGTGTATGCCTCGTCTTCGCTGGCTGCTTTAAAAATAAACTACGGTATTTTATTTTTATGAGTGCATTAAAACTTAATTCATATGCAATTTTGAATGCAACAGCCAATACAGTTTAAGAGGGCATATAAAGCTAAGTGGTGCATATATTGTTTTTGTTAATTACGCTGAATTTAAGCGAATTCCAAAAAAACCGCTCAATACTGGAAAACTGCACTGTAAAACCATATTTATGTTTTTTTGAAATATTTGTATTTTTTGAATACTGGCAATTGAGCATTTTTATGGAATTGGTGTTAAATTCAGTGTTATTAATAAAATCAAAATGAGGGCGCCACTTAGCTTTATACGCCCTCTTAAACTGTATTGGCTTTTGCATTCAAAAATTGCATATGAATTAAGTTTTAAATTTATTTTTTTATTAATTAAAAAAAGTGTCACTTATGGCACTTCTTTCTTATTCGCCACCTGACTGCTACGGATATTGCAGTGCATTGGCCGATTTACTTCATATTGTAGGTCAGTGATAACCGATATGATAAATGATAACTAATAGCTGTGCAAACATCTTAATACATTTTTAGCGGTACATCAGCTTATGACAACTTCAAATATGCCATTGAGTATTAACCTTTAATATATGTGATGTTGAGAATAGATTCACTTATCAAATATTTGTTTAAACAGTCGATCGTGCCCGGCAGTTAACAAGATTATTATATATATTTGGAAGTTTTTCAGTACTTTTTGACACAAGCATAATATACTAATATTATCTGATAAAACTTTAAGAAGTACGAATTGGTGCAATTCCAAATAGGTTAACTATATTAAATGAGCAATTTATTTATGTATTTTTTTCTACCACGTCGGGAGGCATACAAGCATACGGCCCACCTGATGTAAAGCGGGTACCGTAGCCTATTAACGCTTGCGATATATTAAGTATCACTCGCGCGATGCTTGCTCTGCTGCTTACACAGCAATTCCTTGGGAGCTTACTGGTGACAACACTCACACGCAGGAACACAACAACACTCTAGGGAGTTGTTATTTGGCTGCGGTTTTCTGTGAGGTGGAGGTACTTCCCCAAACGCGTTGCTTTGAGGCGCCCTACCTCTTTTAAAACATCCAGACCAATATAAACACACAAATGTTTGCCTTGTGTGGAAATCGAACCCACGAACGTTGGTGACAAAGTCGTGTCATTTACGGCTGAGCCACCGAGCTTGACATACTAACCAGTGCACCAATATACACACATCAAAAGTGTCTAGGGATCAAGCATTTTTATGCGGATTTCTTGAGATTGAGATGTGGCTTTGTAATAAAAAAATATATAAAATATATAAACGTATACGACACTGGAGAACCCCTGGACGCCAACAGCGATTAAAATCCTGCCAGGAAGTCCATCCTTATAGTGGTGGAACCATCATGGTATGGGCGGGTATTTGGATCGGCGGAAGAACTGAGTTGATTTGGATCAGAGGCAACCTCAACGCTCAAATTTATGCTGAGACGATTGTATCAGACGTCATCGTTCCTCTACAAGTGCAAATCGGTCCCTTATTTCAGTTAATGCATGATAATGCACGACCGCATACCGCAAGAGTTGTAAGACAGACTCTCGCCGCAGCTAACATCAATGTCATGCCCTGGCCTGCTCAGTCGCCAGACTTGAACCCGATTGAGCATGCATGGGATATGCTACAGAGAAGAGCTCTGCCGAATATGGAGGGTATCCAGTCGCAAGAAGACCTTTTTTTGTTGTTGCAACGAACATGGGCGGCCATTCCACAGCGTGATTTGGATGAACTCATTTTGAGTATGCCAAACCGATGTTCTTGTGTTGTTAGTGTTCGCGGTAGAAACACGGATTATTAATTGTTTAAGTTACCCAATAAAATTTTAAAGAAAACTGTTATTTCAGTCTTTTTTTCGAACTTTAATGTTAGTGGTTCAAATGTCAAAAATCCCTTTATTATGAAAATGGCAAATTTCTTTATTAATGCAAAGGTGACTTGGTTTATCGTTACTGTAGACAAACGAAAATACTTTATTTGATGAATCCTTAAAGAAAATTTTAATTAATATCAATCAGGAGAAAAGTTATTGCAAAAATATATGTTGATCCCTAGACACTTTTGATGTGTGTATTTCGTGACTTAGGAACGGCTCTAACAACTTGGATGAAATTTTGTATTGTGATGAAGATTTTGCTTGTAAAGTTTGTGCATATTTAAGGCACCATTTCTGAGAAATTACGATTATACACAAAAAAATATAAAAATGCATGCGAGTATATTACATTTATTATTTATTTTTATTAAAATAAACTTATTTTACATGCTTTTTAGTGGGCATTTTTGTCGTCTCGTTATTTAAAGAACTAAAACCCCCGTTTTAGTAATTTAAAATATTTATCTTAATTTTTTTTATAGTAGATAGTTAAGTATTTTTATAAAGATAAAAACTTTTATTAATAAGACGTTACGTCATAATTGTATATTGCGCTCAATTTGTAGGTAAAAAACGTACGAATTGAGTATAACATAGAAATGTATGTTTTGTGGTATTAGAATTGGAAGGATGTATGCGCAGAGGAAGGCCAAGCCTTACCTACTATGACCAAATTGATCGTGTTTGTTCTATCAGAAGGTGATGTCAGGAGCTTTCGAAACCGGCGAGCATGCATAAGAAGAGCAATGCATATTAAAAAGCGAGTGAGTTATGTAAGGATCGAATCACGTGGTACTCGGTTCTCTCATTACTATTTATCTAGTAAAAAAAATAACTGTATATCTATCTATATCTTTACGGTAGGTTCCTTGCGAGGTAGGCAGAGAGAATCGAGCGTTATAAGACGCGGTTCTTACATACCTCGCTCACTTTTTTTAAATATTCATAGCTTCTCATGCACTGTCGTTTTCAAAGCTCCTGGCATTTTGTTCTGTTATAGTTCGAACAATAAACAATTTTATCATTCTTTCTTTTTGCATGTCAACCTAGGTCAGGCTGGGTTTCCAAGAGCCAGAGTTATATTACTTACTTTTCTATTTCCGCCTCAACAAATAAAATAGAACAAACCAAATCTGACTCGGGCGTACCATGTTTTTAAAAGCAAATTTTTTTACCGTGAATCCAAAGAGTAACAGTGAATATTGTATTTCAAAGTGAAGGCTGACTGGCATCTGATGCACCTGGCATACTGCCCAGTAAGCTGGCGTCGTATATAATTATTTTCTAGTATTCATATTTAGGTTACTATGTACTCAACTATCACGAATGGTACGTAAGTGACAAGTCAATCGTTTTGAGGATTCCGTACGCAGCGTGAAAAAACAGCGACTTTACGTTTCGGAATTTCTGTGACCCACGTCCCAAATATATTCGAGTAACTTAAGAAAATTAATTTTGATTATTAAGTTCACTTTTGAGGGGGAATTTCGAAAAATAAATAGAAAATGTTTGGAAACTATCGCAATTGGTAAAATTAAATAAATATTTTGAGTGTCTCTAACATAGCTATATTTAGATAGAGATAATTATTTAAGAAAATAAATTAAGTCGTCTCTTAACAGAGAATTTAATTACCTTAACAAAGTTAGAAATTGAAAGAAATATATATTTATGATCTTAAAATAACATGGTAAATCTCTTTATTTAGTAGGTATGTACAATTTTACATTTGCCGTTACAATGTATGTGAGAACATGTTTTTAAACTACAATACGAAATTTGTATTCTGGATATATAATTTTAGTTATCATATAAAACCAGTAGAGAATGCGCAAGCTTGCATTGCCAGAGGAACACCTGGCTCGTCAATTATATAACAATTCAAAATTTTTTTTTTTAATTTGTTGGTCATTTTAGCCATGTTCCTTAAGAGATAGGAACGGTGTTCCTGATCATTCCTATTCTACTTTTTTATGCTGAATCCGAATCTGAAGTCAAAATTCGAATATTCGAAAAAAGCGACAGACAAACACACAGACAAACGCACCGACAAATATATAGATTTCATATAGAAACGGTGTTCCTGAAAATGGTATCATATTTTAAACATGTTTGTTATGTCGCATTTATCTGCTTTTTATTTTTAAACAATTGGCACTGCCCGGTCTCGTAATTTTTTTATACACTATATACTAAGGTGCAAATCAAGCATACGCCCTGCCTGATGGTAAACAGTCACCGTAGCCTATGGACATTTGCAACACCAGGGGTGTCACTCATGCGTTGCCGACCCTCTAAAAACCTCTTCATGCATTTCTTGAAGAATTCCATGCTGTAGTTTCTTAGAAAAACGCCGGATGGGAGATCATTTCACAACTTGAGATTTCTCGGAAGAAAACTTCTCTGGAACCGCACAGCACGCGACGATTGCGATTCCAGCGTGTGAGAGTGAATTCCATGCTATCGAAATTGAGGTGGTGAATTAATTAATTAATTGATACCTTTCAATTTCAGAATCCTCCTTGTACCTTCGACAATATTCCATCAGATTTTACCCTCATTTTTCCTTCAATTGTCTTGGCGCAGTCTATGTGTTAATCCCTTGGATTTTATTCAATAGTACAATGACTGCCCACCTCTAGTCCATTGAGACCCTTATATATCAGAAGGCATCCCGGACGTAAGTGCCAACTAGTTTGATATATAAGATTGGTGCATAAAATGCTCCTTGACTAAATACAACGAAAGAAATTTCAAGTGCACCAAATTTTTATGAATCCAATCTAATACTGCAACGTTCACAGTAAAAAACTTAAAAATATAAAAATCCTGCAAAAATCTTGAAGTCGTGTAACTGCTTACGCACCAATAATAACGATCAAAACAATTTTGATGTTATAAGACTGGTAAATGATGGCAAATAGTCCAGTTTGAGTCATTCGGCTTGAGTCCTGAGAAAAGCTGCATAATTAAATATATATGATTGATTTCAAGGTATAAGATTTAAATGTTCGATTAGGTTTAGTAGGAATCAGAGCATACAATATGCTTTTATTGTTGGTTTTATGTTTCTAGTTAGATTTGGGATTAGGCCTCAAGCAATTACGTATGCCAATTTCGCTTCCAGTTCGCGCAGTAATTACGGCTCACAAATCCATACGTAAATGTAAACGGTTTATGTATCTACATGTAATGTTCTGAAATTGAATTTCACAGTCTTTTCAGACATTTAAAAGAAATTGCACATGTGACATGAAATCACTATTTGTCTTCATGTAAACTCATATAGACTTACTCACTTGTTTAAATCCGGAAACTATATTCTTAGGTTTCATAGGTAGTGACTATCTGCAGCCTACGTGCTTGAACCCCATTAGAAATGAGAGATTTTAAAAGAAGATTAGTCTTCTTTTAAAATCTCTCCTCCATTAGAAATGGACTCCATTAGAAAAGAAGACTAATCTTCTTTTAAAATCTCTCATTTCTAATGGAGTCTAAATTAGGTAGTAAAGAAGATAGTGAATTACAATTAATTTAATGAAGAAGGAACCGCCCTATTGACCTTGTGGTCTCTAGTTCGACCCTGGCATGCACCACTAAGTTCTTGTTTTCGAATTTATGTACATATTTTTAATTATAACTTCATCGCTCAACGATGAAGGAAAACATCGCAACGAAACCTGCAAGTCCAAGAAATTGTATTTCGAATGACTTTACTTAAGAATAATCAGATTTTTCCTCTGGGTTGCAAAGGTTCGATGGCAGTCGCTCCATGTAAATATCAATATCTTGGCCAAATCCAAGACGTGTCTTTTGAAATATAATTTATTGCCTAGCTCTAGGTCTAGGTAAAGTCTTGTCTAGTTTAAAATATAATAGGTCTGTGAAGGTATGTTAGACATCTATCTATCTATCTATAACTTCACGCCAAATCCCTTGCGGGGTAGGCAGAGAGAACCGAGCGCCACGTGATACCCAACTCTCGCTTCCATAAGTTAGCGTTGGGACCAACACTGCATTGTGTATAGCGAGTTGTGCCTTCTGGCTCAGGATTTTACTGCCAAGAAGTTTTCCCAACGCTCCATTCACACTATTCCCAGCACTCACTCGTCTTTCCACATCTGCGGTGTACCTTCCATCCCTGCTGAAAGCGCATCCAAGATATACAAACTCATCCACTTGTTCCAACACTTCATCATCAATCGTAATCCTTACATTAGTTCTGGATTCTTCTCTTTCAAATACCATTATCTTTGTTTTCTTCGCATTCAGTAGTAAGCCTTTCTCCATACAGTCGTCTTTCATCGCTGTGACCAGTGTTTGCAGTTTAGATGGTGTATCTGCTAATAGCACGGCATCGTCTGCATACAGCAGACAGTTCACCACTTGGTCACCCATGCGCAATCCCACATTCGTTGACCTTATTCTCTGCAGACAACTATCGAGATACAGGATAAACAGCCTAGCAGATAGCATGCAACCCTGTTTGACACCAATTTTGACATCAAACCAGGGTGACATGCCACCGTCTATCCGCACACATGCTGAGCAATCCTTGTAAGTGGACTGCACAGCACGGAGCAGTGAACCGTCAATCCCATATCTCGGCAATATGTCCCACAGTTCCTTTCGCACAACCCTATCAAAGGCTTTCTCAAGATCCACAAAACCGCAGAAAACCTTCCGGTCTATGGCCAGATGCTTCTCTACGATATTGCGGAGCGAGAAAACTTGATCCGTACATCCCCTTCCATTTCGGAAACCTCCTTGTGCGTCCCACAGCATTTCATCGGATTTCACCCTCATTCTCCTTTCAATCACCTTTCCATATACTTTTGCTGCTAAGCTGATCAAACTGATGGCCCTATAGTTGGCGCAATCCATGCGTGATCCCTTGCCTTTATACAAGGGCACGATGACTGCGCGTCTCCAGTCCATTGGGACCCTTCCAGTTCTCCAGCATAGGTTGCATAGGTACCAGAAGGCGTCCCGGACGTAAGTGCCACCTAATTTGATCATCTCAGCTGTGATCAGATCAATTCCCGCTGATTTTCCATTTTTCAAGCTTCGTATCGACCATTCGATCTCATCCATAGTTATGCCTTCGTCGGACGCTGTCAACGTGGAGTAAGCATCCGACTCACTCTCATTGCCAGCGTCCGAGGCATACTCATACATTTCCTCAAAATATTCACTCCACCGTTCTAACACTTCCTGAGTGTTGGCAAGAATGACACCAGCTTTAGACTTTATCTTATCCATTCTGGATGCCGACGAACCACTCCGAGACTTCTTTACCTCTCTCCAAAAGAGTTTGGTATTTGCCTCGAAGTTTTTCGTCAGCCTCTCTTCCTCATTCATACTTTGTCTTTCACGCTTCTCTTTCACTAAAGCCTTGGTTTCACTCTTGCATAGACGGTGCATTTCTTTCTTCTTTTCTCTCATATTTTCATTTAAAGGCAAAGATGATACGTAATCCAGCCACGCTTTCCTCTTTCTTGCTACGGAGGATTCAACCTCCGCATCCCACCAGGCATCTCCTTTCGCTGTTTTACGTCTCTTTGCGCATCCACAAGCTTCTTTTGCACTATCCACCATACTTTCTTTCAAAACTTTCCAACAATCATCCACATCTGAGTCGGAGAGGCTTGCATTTGCAAGTCTCTCACTTACCAGATGCACATACATTCTCCTTACACTTTCATCTTGCAATTTTTCGCTCATTATCCTTTCATGTTTATGTTAGACATAACGTAGGAAAGGTCTGGTTTCCCTCTGGATTTTTAAGGTCTGACAAAAACAAAATCTTCGCCAAATCCCTAGGGTTAAGTTCTAATAAGTTTGGGTTTTAAAAAATAAATTGTCATGAATTAGGAAACGGGATAACTCTTAGATGAAGAATTATTTTAATTTAATTGCCTTATAATTACGCGACAAAAATATTTGAACTATAGTCTTATTTCCTATTTTCATATAATTATTCTTTAACCTGGGAATAGCTGAAAGATATGCACTGAGGGTACTATCAAACTAACAGTAACTAACAAGAGTGTTAAAGGAGCTTCTAAAATTATATTTTTTGATTACAAAATACACGGCAACGTAAACAAGATCAGTGTGCCATTCAAGACAAACAAAATACTCGTTTTCTTACTTAAATGCATCATAGCCGGAAGCTATCTGCAGGGTATGCACTGAAGTTTCAGTATTAAACATTTTAAAGTAGCAAATTATAGTTCTTTATACCACGATGTACGAAGAGAGTTATAACTTGCTGTGCTGTTTGAAACTCTTATTATGTACTTGTGTTACAGTGCATATTCTGTAGATAGCTCCCGGCACAGTTTCATAGACATTTTCAGGCTTCTGGCTATAAATCAACATAGTGGTAAACACAACAGGTAAAGAGTTTAAAACCAACTTTATAATAAACTCCTTATGATTTTGTTCCAATGATAAATGTTTTCTTATTGTTTTTTTTAATATAATTTATGTTTTCTTATTGTTTTTTGCTAAAACATTCTCGATGTACCCCTCGCCACTTGATCCGCGTGGAATTGGAATTTGCTAACAATTATTTTTCCATGAAAACCTAATCCTTTTTTTAAAACCAAAGTAACCTAAGTAATCCCTTATAACATCAGTTATCTGCCAGTGAACGTCGCGTGAAATCGGTCTAGCCGTTTTAGAGATTAGCCAGAATAACCTGACAGACAGACAAAATTAAAAAAACGGATTGCACTCCGGGAGTGCCGGCAGAAGTGAAAACATGAACATTAACGTTGTGCATTTTTGAATATTTTGGAATGGTTAGGGAATAATTTCGCACGAATTGCTTTATTTATCAGTATAAAAGTACTATCCTGTATGTGGTAAAATACAATATTCATTTATTGCGCTATCGTACACGAACATGACAATTTATATTACATTAAAAATTTAACATTTCAAAACTATTACAATTGTTTTATATTAAAACGTTTATCTCTCAGAAAAATCAACTTTCATCCATAATTTCAACGACTCTTTCACCAGCATCATTATCAGCATCATCATCGCCAATCTCTAAATCTTAAACACACACCCACACTGGCGCGGCAAGCGCCCTGCGCAGCTTAAACCAAACAGCGATGTTGATGAACTACGTTGAACGGGTAAGAGCCAACAATTTCATTGCGCTTACAACGTTTTGGTCGCGAGAAAATAATTCCCTACGAACGATCTAGCGCTTCATGTTTTAATTGTTTAATTAGAGGCAACTAATGTTTAAGCGCTACAGCGAACTTAAGTTCTAATTCTTAAATTCTTACCAAAATCTTACGGTCAGGGTCACGTGTCCTGACGGCCTGACGTGAGTTTAGCATTTTTTACTCATCCCAAAAAGTGCACAACGCCGCTAAAGAAGTTTTCACTTCAAATAATTTTTTTTTTGGTATAAGTATCGTGTACACATTTATATTCATTTAATAAAAAATATATGAATAATGATTTTGACATTACAGACAGCCACTTCAACTTTATTTATTTGTGTAGATTAACTTCACTTTATAAGTGCATAATGTCCTTGCACTTCACTTATCTATGACCAAACACGGCCGATGTTTTGATGCTTGTAATGTGATACACCCTTCCTGTTGCATATAGTTTATGAGAACCATATGTGGACTTAGTTCATGATACGCTAGTCGTCATATGTGGGTATTAATCAGCATCCTGACAAACCGTAATACGTCGTGATATTAATATATCCGTATTACATCGTGCATGACTAGTCATGCATACAAAGCAATATATTCAAAATTTTGCACTTGAATCTTTTCTCGTAAAAAAATTCGATAGTGTTGCGATGTTAAATACGGAACAGTCAATTATCACTTTCGAGTGATCGAAGATAAAGATACTGTGATTGATATTAATTTCGATTAAAGAAACATTTGTACGTGTATTGTCAATGATTCCGGTATGATTAAAACGGGGATACCGTATAAAACAAAATGGAAGAGATTGAAATATGCGAAAAATTGAAACAATTACTGATTATAAATTAAAATTGCTAAGTTACAATAAATTAAACGATACGACTACAAAATATATATTATTTTTTGTTAAGATAATATATTTCGTTAGTAGATATACAAGGCAAAGGAAACAACATTCAGTTATTTTACACCTTGAATATATTTTTTAATAAATAATTTTGAAGTGTAACTCGATTCCTACTATTTTTAAACCGAAATTCATCTTTATCTGCGCATGGTGCAGCATGCCAACTAGTAAACGATAAGTGAAAAGCTGCGTACGGCTATATTTTTTATTTTTACGAGAGAAAGAGATTACCTACCAGTAAGCTTGTAAGGATACAACTATATTAGTGGCAGGATTTGCAACTTTTTTTCTCATTCTTGTATTATACAGCAAAAACTAGAAATATTTGAACTGCATTAACAGTCTTTTTGAATACCACCAAAAGTAGTATTCGATAAGACTTAGAGAGAAGTGCTTGCCAAGTGGATAAACAACCGGCCTAGTGACCAACAGGTCCCGGTTCGAATCCTGGCATGTACCACTAAGTTGGTGTTTTTAGATTTATGTAAGTACATATTTGTAATTATTACTTGTTCGGCAGTGAAGGAAAACATCGTGAGGAAACCCACACACCACCATTTCGAGTGACACGTGACCTTACTTAACCTTCCTATACTCGCGCTAATATTTGTAACACCTATACTCACGCACGGTGTCACAGACCGATAGTTTATACCCCTTATTACCCCTACAACATATTTTTTTACTAAGAAGCCCAAAAACTATTACTATTATTTCAAAGTTTAGGATGTAATGAAACAAAATAGTATAAATGATACTTAATTTATTAATTATTTTACTGACTTATAGTCTATCACAAATCAGTCTTCGAATTTGAGATTCTATCACAAATCAGTCTTCGAATTTGAGATTTTTTTTTAAGTACTAGGAAAACAAAATTAAAATCTGAACTTCGTTTTAAAAACAAAATAAACTTCTGAATAATAATAATAAACATATCAAAGGACACATTGATCTATGTTTGGCTTAGTTTTGAGCCTCACCATAACAATCAGGGCATATGGTTACAGCATGTTCCAAACAAGTATTTTTCGCCCGAACGCGCGGCGTGCACTAAAATGAAGTTAGCCACAAATCCGGCAGCTACAAGGAACTCGACTTCTTAGGATTTACCTGCATAAAAATAATTACGAAAATGTGTTTCGTCGGTCTCACAGACCAACGCGCGAGTATAGGAAGGTCATGAATGATCTGGTTTTCCTTCTAGGTTGCAGCGGTCACACGGCAATTACTCTACGTAAAAATCAGTATCTCCGCCAAGTCCTTAGTCCTAATGAATTAGGAAAATAGGATAATGCTAAGAAGAAGAAGAAGCTTGAATACTACTGGACAAAATCTGCATTCCAGGGTGGATTTTGTCTCATGGTATTACCAAAATAAAATGCGTTGTAATTGTACTTGACATCTGTCACGGCGTCGTAGATAGATAGAATAAAAAAAACAATAGAACAGGCTTCAAAATAACTATAAAAACATTCGTTTAATTCTATACCTGCATCAATCAATCTGTCAAATTATCTTCTGACACTGAAGAAGCTGATTTCCATGGTTAGAGCTTCCACTTATGTGTCGGACGAAAATACATTCACATTATATAGCTTCCAAAAAAATAACTACCTACTTAACAAATACTTTGAGTGGACTGGCTAAGTCACAAAAATTACTACATCAAAATTAAGCATAGCTTGCGGCAATCTTCACTATATTTTTATTATCTGAAAAAAAATTACAGTTGAATAAATAAATAAATACTACATGACAAATTATACAGGGCTATGTAACCTGACCTAAGCTTGCTTTACGAGTACTGGGTAACTGATATACTTATATAATTCATTGTGTACATATTTTATATATTAAACAAAGAAAAATTTGGCTTGTGTTAGAATCCATTCCGAACTTGTACACAACAACCCTTCAGAGAGTTGTTATTGGATATGCTTATCAGTATACTTATATAATTCATTGAGTACATATTTTATATAATAAACAAAGAAAAATTTGGCTTGTGTTAGAATCCATTCCGAATTTGTACACAACAACCCTTCAGAGAGTTGATATTGGATATGTTTATCAGCCTTGTGAAACATGAGCAGTTATTTCTTACTATTTATTAATCTGACCTTTATAATCTGTAACTTCAAAATCAAAGTGGTGAACAAACGCTCGAGGGTTCGATTCCCACACAGTACAAACATTTGTGTGCATGAACATGTCTCTTTGTTTTGGTCTGGGTATTTTCTATGTATAATAAATATGTATTTAAAAAAAAATGTATTTACCTATGTTTATCAGTTGTTTAGTTTAGTTTTTTTTACTTTAACACAAGCTTCGCTTACTTTGGGGCTGTGTAATTTGTCCGACAATATTTATTGCTAAAGTTCTCTTTAAATTAATCCAATCGTTTGGAATTCCTTTCATATTTTCAATTCCCCCGTAATAGCGCTAAAATGGTTTATAATTTGTGGCTAGCGGCTGAACAAACGTTTCTGATGACATTTATTAAAATGTCGATGAAAAGTCAATCTCTCCTATCTCAAAAGTTGAGATAGAGAATATAGCTCCTAACTGTTTAGGAATCCTTTTAATGATCAGTGTCTCCCGTCACAAGTTTTGAGATAAAAGTATTGATTTTTCATCAACGATATAACACTTTTATAAGTGCCTGTGCATTACTAAATTATAAGCAAATCCTACCACAATGCAATCACAGTTAACAGCTTACTTACTAACCAAAGTTACCAAACAAGAGTCCTATTATTCTTATGTAAAATTTATGATAACCATAACACAAGTCTCGAAAGCGCTGTGTGCATGGAAGCCTATATTTTTTTGTTGATATTAGGCTCAGATTTCAGCTACAGTCACGTATTATGACAATAATATACATCTATGGCTCTGCCAATACACGTCCAATATTGAAAAATTTAGTGATATACACTAAACTTACCTTAACAGAACGATTGAGACATACTGTCATTTTGTTTAGAAAATAAGATGTAAGTGGTAGTATCACCGTTAGAACCAGATTGACATCATATTCATTTCATTCACATACATGGCATGGAAGTCTCAATAAGCTACCTCAGGTTTCACGCAGCCATCTAAAAAATGCGAACGTATTTTTGACGGCTGCGTATTTGTTTCCCATTCGTCGTAATATAAATATAGTATCTAATTAAAATTGAAAAGTGAAGGTTTAAATATGGTGCATCTATTCCCTATGTTGTTTTTGTTATATTTTGGCAGTGAGTACTTAATATTTAAACAAGTACGGTTATTAATAGTGTGACGTCACTATCTAAAATTTATTTTACTGACTAAAATACGTTAGGAAATTGTTTAAAATTAAACCACATGTTTGTTCATCATCGGACAAGTTTTAGAATTAAAATAGCTATAATTATAAGTAACATTTTTTTTTTATTATGTAATTCATAACAAAACCATTTTCTTTGAAATTATGCATTACTATTTGCTAAATTTAATATTCCTAGGTCACATGTAATATATAGGTTAGACTTAACATACAGACTGGCACATTTTACAAAATATTCACTTCGAACAACGTACTACGAGATTTTGGTCGAAGTTTATTATCTTATGTTAACTATAAGTACCATATTTTGATCTATGATTCTCAGAATACATACAAAGATACAAATATAATAACGAAGTGGCAGTTATAAATATTTACTGTAAGTTCATCGCCCACGGTAACCGTTATATATCAGGTGGGCCGTCCGCTTCTTTGCCTCTCGATATTGTAAAAAATATATAAGTACCCTTTCGATTTTCGTTTCCGAACATCAAAATGATTAAATAAGGATCCTTTTTTAAGCATATGAAGTACGGAACCTTTAATAAATTTATATTTGTATCCTGCACGGAGTTATTTGAGATTTCATTTCGTCGCAGAAATCCTAAATAGTGTCTGGTTAAAAAGTAACGTAAATTATAACAGCGTAAGACTTCGTTAAAATCCAGTTAGTAGTTTTTGTGTGACGCGACCTTTTCGATCATGTAAGTCATAATATCTAATCTTGGTTTTGTCTAACTAACAGACAATGATTCATAAGGTAAAACATACAAAAAAAAACTTTGCTTTTCAGTTTTTATTAAATAAAATAAAAGTGACGCAGTTAGTTCTAATCTAACATGGATTCTTTATCTATAGATAAATATTCTATTATATCTTACATATTTTTTTTTTATATTTAATATAAAACTTAAATAGTAAAATCTGCAATTTTTTTTATTGATGAGGTTCTAAATTTCAACATAAGTACAATTGAATTAAACAATTTTTACCGGAAGTATCGCGTGTTTTATTAATTTTGTGGACCCTGACGTTTCGAAAACACGCGATACTTCCGTTAAAAATTGTTTAATTCAATGTGTAACAATCGCGAAAACGTAAGACGATACTATAAGTACAATTTTTTTAGTACTCGTATTTATATTACGGGATGGCAAGTTCTGAACAATAATTATTCAAATCATAGTAATTACATGTAATCCTAATAGGTCATACATTCATGAATATTAATAATAAAAATACGTAAATTAAACACTCTTTCAAATAGACTAATAGTAAATAAAAAAAATATATATGTAAAGTGAAAATAAATAATGACACTAATTCGGAAAAAAAGATAATAAGATAAAAATTCTTTATAATATCTTGCGGGCACTTTTTACATTTTTAGAAATATAATGTTTTTGTATCTTATTTAATTCTCTCATGTTACTATTCTTCTTTTTTAAACTGCCAGCATTTCAGAAATGACCGTGGTGAAGAAGACAAGCCGAAAGAAACAATATTATAGGTCTCTTTTAAAATTATTATTTAGATAAATTAGAGAAATTCACATCTGCATATTGGTACAATAATGATTTCAATACATACAATGATGACAGGTCGTCTGTGCTAAATTATTTCCAGACATATTTATCGATTACATATTCATCGATTCTTTAATAAGCCTTTTTACAGAGAGTATTTTAATGTGATTTTTTAATACATTGTCAGGAAAGTAAAGAAGAAATGATCTACCAGTCCTAGAAAGCCGATGTACCGGCATACACAACTTATTTCTACTTCTAAGTTTTTTTTGCATAACAGAGCAACATCGATTTTAAGTTAATATTGTGTCAAAATAGTTTCGGATACTTACATGATTAAAATATTATTCTCCATAGCGCGCTCACTGAACAATGCAGCCGTATATCACGCTTTGCTGGCATAAGGTTGATACAGCACGACGTCACGTAACTTCATAAATTTTTAGTGTAATGTAAACAGTTTTGGCTTGTGTATTGACAGTGACGGTTATTGGAGTATATTTGCTGTTTTCCGGATGCTACCAATATTGCATGCAGTATCTTTCGGCTTTTTACGAGCGACAAAGATTAAAATGAACTAGCTTAACGATATACAACGATTTAACTTTATAAAATGATGGATTTCGAAGCCGCAAAGGATATATGGGTCAAGATGTTTCTTTTCGCATCATCATGGAAAAACATCTGGCTATGGATGGTAAGCTTTTCTGCGGTTTTGTAGACATTGAGAAAGCATTTGACAGGGTCGTGCGAAAGAATCTCTGGAACATCTTGCCCAGATATGGGATTGGCGGTGACCTTCTACGTGCTGTGCAATCCACTTATGAGGATTGCACAGCATGTGAGAGAGTGGACGGCAGCTTGTCGCCCTGGTTTGATACCAACATTGGTGTCAGACAAGGATGCGTGCTGTCGCCTCGGCTATTCATCCTATATCTGGACAGTTGTCTTCAGAGAAGAAATGTTATGTAGGAATGCGAATGGGTGACTCAGTGATCAACTGTCTGCTTTATACAGACGACGCGGTATTAATAGCAGAATCACCATCCGAACTACAAACAGTACTTACAACAATGAAGGATAGTATGTATGAAGTATGAAGAAAGGCTTACAATTGAATGCGAATAAAACCAAGATAATGGTATTTGAAAGAGAGACAACCAGAACGAAAATTAGTATTATTACTGTGGTGTGGTGGAAACTTGTAATTAGCTTAGATTTATTTATAATTACCATTCATAAGAAACAATAATGCTGTAAGACTCCCAAATAATAATCAATAAATAAATTAATTAATTATATAATTATTATGATGATGTAGTATTGGAGCAAGTGGATGATTATATATCTTGGAAGCGCTTTCCCTACATCCCTGCTAGGGATGGAAGGTACACCGCTGATGTAGAGAGACGAGTGAGTGCAATAGCGTGAATAGATTGTTGAGTAAAGTTCTAAACAGCCGAAATCTAAGCCAGAAGGCACAGCTCGCTGTACACAATGTGGTGCTAATCCCAATGCTAATTTATTGAAGTGAAAGCTGGGTATGGCAGAGAGAGCATGAAAGTAGACTTAATGCGGTCGAGATGAGAGCATTGCGTAAAATTTGTGGCGTAACGTTTGCTGACTGCTTTTGGAATGATGACGTAAGAAAGAGAGTTAGTCTGAAAGAGAGTGTCAGTGTTAAGACAAGAAAAGGCATGCTCCGTTGGTTCGGACATGTATATAGAATGCAGGATGAAAGAATGTCGAAACAGATATACAGTGCAAAAGTGGAAGGATGTTGGAGCTGAGGAAGACCAAGACTACCCTACCATGACCAACTTGGTCGTGTTTTATCTAATTGGTGTGAAGGTGAAGCCAAGAATCTTAGTAACCGGCAAGCGTGCATGAAAAGAGTTATGAATGTTAAAGAAGCGAGTGAAGTGTGTAAGGACCGCGTCTTATGGTGCTCTGTTCTCTCTACCAACCCCGCAATGGATTTAGCGTAAAGTTATTTTATGAAAAGAACATATTTTATGAGTTACGGTTTATATGGGATGAATTAAGTATGTATTTTACATAACTTAGTGGAGTGTAATTTGTTAGTTAACGTGCGTATCTTTCGCTGATTTTTTTATTTTGTTTAATTTTAATGATAATCGACTAATAGAGAATGACAGGTTTATGGGTAAACCCGATTACGTCATAGAGTCTATAAATCTATTATTTTACTAAAAATAAATTGAACAGGTCTACATAACACGTTTTCTTACCACATTTGTAATGTATAGTCAACAGCAACAGGTAGATAAAATAAAAATGATAACAAAGTACAATGCCCACCGACAACTGCCTATTAATTTATACGTGTTTTATTTATACAAGGTTTAGTTTATGTCACTCGGAAGATTATATGGATTCTAATACAACCAACATTTATTAATTATGTTCAGGTGTTTAAAAGATGAAGTGAAATCAAGAAAACACTTGTTTGTGGTTTCTTGATTTCACTACATCTTGTAACAAAAGAAGAAAAAATTTCACGCTCTTGCTAACACGAATCTTAAAAACGAATAAACTGATTTTATTAGGAAAATGCAATAGATATACAAATGTATTAGTATCATATATATATAGTATCATAGCCTTTTAAAATTAAATAGTATCATAGCCTTTTAAAATTAAAAGGCTATGATAAAAATTGGGTACTCGAATGGTCATCTCATGTCGATGCTGTCTCTACCTATTATTTTGAGTATCAAAGTAGTTGCTTTAATAAACTTGCGTCTCGCGGCTTGCTTTTTCTCTTGTTTCCCTTACATTATTAATGGTCAGGTTTAGGTCGTAAAGTATAAACCCTGTTTCCATAAGAATATCAGCATAGTTATGATAAAAAGTTATGTACTTGTTATTCAAATTTAAGTGGAAACCATTACAAATCATAAGAAAAGTATTAAGAATAACAAAGACCACAAATTATAAAAAAGATCGTAAAGTAGAATGTTATGTCGTAAACTAGCAAGCAAACAGTAAAAGACATCATAACTAAAATTGCTAAATGAATAAAAAAATACTAAATACTGCTTAGTAATAAAATAAACATGTTTACATCGGTCAAACCGGTCGTAATTTTCAAAGGCGATTTCATGAATACGTATCGGCGTATAAAAACAATCGCCCAGAAAGATCACACTTCGCCGAAGATAAAGAAAAAAGCCATAGATAAAGTATTTAATCCCGCACTAATACATATAAAATTATACACACAATAGATGAAGATTTAAAACTAAATATAGGTAACAATTAGAAATTATTAAACATAAATATTCTAAAATTACTGTTATGGACAAACAGACAGACCTAAGCCACTACCCTCTATTAAATATATTTTCACTCATCCCATTCACCTCCGCTCTCAATTTAATATACTCGTAAGGGACGGCACTACGAAGAATTTTTCTGTTGTAGCATGTTATTCTAACGATTAATATCTACAGCCCCTGAGGATGCCTTGTGGAGAGGCGAAACACGTGTCGCAGCGACATCCAGTGCACCGTCGCTGCAGATATGGCAGCAACGGTGGTTGGTGCATGCGGTTTCTGTTCCAAATGGCGGGCAATCGTGAGAACGACACACAGCAGCCGAGGCAGCCCGCGCTAGTTCGCAGAACTAAATGGAATCTTAATAAAATTTGTATCAGCTGTTTAGAATTAAATTAAATGTAGGTTAATATAGGTTATATATAATTTAAATTCTGAATAACTGATCGTATTTATATATATAATACAAATGACAGGGCTTATGTTTCAATTTATAACACGGTGTAATCCCACTTAAAGTAAAAAAAAAGATGAAATTCACTTCCGTTGATATTATTATACACGAGTATATCATACTCGAACACCAATGTGAGTAACCATTTTAATTTGATAATAATGTTTGCAAAAAATAACACTTGAGGCTCAATCCAGATCTATAGTTGCTTGCACAATGTATTTTAAGCCACATTTTAAACGATCAAGTGGCAGCTGAAGAGTGGATCGGGGGTTTAAGAGTGTTCTGTAGAGAATAGTTGTTGGAAATAATAGTATCGATATCTCAAGTCCGCGTAAAGAGAAAGCAAACCCTAAGTGGTTTTCAATTTGTGATAATACTGGTAATGGATATATAATACATAGTAGACAAATAACAGCGGTATGTGGCACTAAATTCATGTACGCGAATGTGTAATCATCACTTGCGTGACGGTGAAAGAAAACATCGTGAGGAAATACGCAAGTCCTAGAATTTTTATTTCGAAAGACGTGGGACCTACCCCAAGAAAGGTCCAGTTTTTTTTCTGGGTTATGCAGGTTCGATGGCAGTCGCTCCATGTCAAAATCAGTATCTTTGTTAAATCCTTAGGCTTAGACAGCGAACACCGACAGTCATAACGGATTAGATTAGCCTAATAACAGTAGTAAAGTTTTTTAGCATATTAATTTATAAAAAAAAATGAACGCATACAAAAACAAAAATAGTTAAAAAACAAATAGTTTTACCTTCAAGTTCGCAAAACGAACAAGTTTGTATCGAGATCGTGATTATTTCGTCTATGAAAGATTGATTGAAAAAGGGTTCAGACGTGTTAACGTTGTCTGTCAATACCGGTTAGCTATGGCCAGAGATTTCAATCAATTTAAATTTTTTTAAATTTATCCATTCATATATTTTTGTTTATTTTTTGATCATCAAAATGCAGTAAAACAACAACTCCCTAGAGGGTTGTACACAATATACGAAAGTGGAAGGATGTAGGACTCGAGGAAGACCAAGATCCACCTACAATGACAAAATTGGTGGTGTGTTATTAGAAGGTGATGTCAGGAGTCCTAGTAACCGGCGAGCGTGCATGCAAAGAGCTATAAATGTTAATGTAGCGAATGAGGTGTGTCCACCACAAAGGGCCACGCCTTATGGCGCTCAGTTATCTCTGCCTACCCATATAGCATAATATATATTAATACAAAGCAGAATAATACTTTTCCTTCGTTTCATTTAAAAGAAATAGGGCGCATAAAAGCCTGGGGATGTACCTCACAGAAAACCGCAGCTAAATTACAACTCCCGAGAGGGTTGTTGTGTTTCTGCGTGTGAGTGAGGTCACCAGTAAGCTCCTAAGAAGTTGCTGTGTGAGCAGCAGAGGTGGAAAAAACTTTTAAAACAACTCGATTAAATGAGGAATGATATGACTTACGTTGAATATAATACAGAGTAACATTATTTCACTCACTTTCTGAGTTAAGTAACAATTTCCTGAGCGATAGTTATGTTATTGTTGAAAGTTACTGATAGATAGATAGAAGTGAATTATACAGTCCGTAGGCAATTAAAATTGCTTTTCACAACACAAACAGTTAATGCACTTGGAAAGACTAAATCATAATATCGCTAAGATTAATCGGTGGGTTTTGGTAACAAAAAATGTAGCATAGTATGTGGTAAAATTCCCATAATTATGATTTTATTTGTCTATTTATCTGTGTCATAATGTGAATTGCCCTACACTATTTACATTACCATTAACTCAGTCTCATTTACATTGTAACCTGTGCCTAAAATGCTAATTGTAAACATTATTAAACAATAAAACAGTTTACCACTGTTTACTTGCAAATACGACTACCAAGAATACCTTGACAGATAGCGGACGCAGTAAACTAAAAAACTTTTTTTTATCTCTTTGTAAATAAGAAATGAGTCTTGTAAATTAACTATATGTAAACATTCCTCAAGAAAGTTTATCGTACTCTCATGTTTTATCGTTCAAACAATGCACCCGGTTATTGATATATAAAAATATGTTCTTGCATAAGTGTTATCTCAATGCGAAGTCTCCGTTCATCGTTAAAGAAATTGCCTTTACTTGATTGTCATAAAGAATTGACGAGCTCGGAAACACAATGGTTAGTACCGCTATTTTGACACTAAGACTCGTGGGTTCGAAGCCCGCACAAGACTAACACATGTTCGCATGAGCGTATCTCTTTGTCTTAGTATGGGTGTTTTTAAGAGAGGTAAGGTGCATAAAAGCAGCCCATCGGGAGAAGTCACAGTAAACGCAGCCAAAAAACAACTCCCTGGAGTGTTGCTGTGTTCCTGCATTTGAGTGAGGTCACCAGTAAGCTCCTACAGAGGTCCTGTGTTGACAGCGGAGGTGGTATCGCGCGAGTGATACTTAATATATTGCAAGCATTCATAGGCTACGAAAACCGTTTTACATCAGGTGGGCTGTATATAATATATAAATATAAATATTGTCGGACAAATTACACAGCGCCACCTAGCCCCAAAGTAAGCGAAGCTTGTGTTATGGGTACTAGACAACTGATAAACATACGTAAATACATTTTGTTTTTGTAAATACTTACTTATTATACATAGAAAATACCCAGACCAATACAAACAGACATGTTCATGCACACAAATGTTTGTACTGTGTGGGAATCGAACCCACGAGCGTTGGTGTCAAAGTAGCGTAACAGCGCGTTCCACCACTGAGCCACCGAGCTCGTCAAAGCCACCGAGCTCGTCATATATGCTTGTATGCTGTATGTATGTATGCCTGTATGCCTCCCAATGTTGTATAAAAAAAATATGACTATCAAATAAGTTGTTATTTTAGTGATGACATTAAGATCATTTTTAGGGTCATGGTCAATCTCCCCTACACGTGGGGCACTTGGTAAGGAAACTATGTATTCGAATCTTCTAAAATAATCTTGGGGTCAAAATTGTCATAAGTGCATATGAAAATATATAATATTTGCACACCTATACCTATACAAGCAGGTAGAAAACATGCACAGAATTATAATTTTTTTTAACCTAAGTAACATGTATTCTATGAAATAGATTGGGGGTGAAGTCAAGGACCAGTGGCCTGAGGTGGAAAGGGAGCGATTTTTCCTCTTCTGCTCTCTAGACTTTATATGACCATAAGCAACTTCAAGAGGAATACTTGATAAATTGCTTTACTGACACAGAGGGTCGCAACACTGGATATATAATCTTTGATGGCAAGTATTGGTAGAGTACGGTAACCGCTCCACAACCACATCTGCTTCTTTTCTGTCCGTCACAGCATGAAAAATAATATAAAAATATTTAACAACACACTCGTGTTCGCAAAATCAGTACTTATAGATTTCTTGAAGACTATTTATTAAAAATATAAGTTTATTTTTAGTGTAACTGTAAATTTAAGGGTATAAATAGGAAAAAATAATAACACTACATAAAAATAGAGAATAATCATTACGATATTGCATATCAAAAAAAAAATTTAAATATAAAAATTTATAAATACTTACAAAATTGAAGTCATTTTGCAAAACTCAAAACACACACTCAACCAAAATCACACAACAGTTAAAACACTGTGTTTTTTTTTATATTTCCGAATATATTTTCACTGAAAATATTGCTCGTAAACTCCGCGCGTATCACATGCGCGCGCGCACGTGTATACTTGAGAATGTAGTATCGTTGACTGGCGCTTACATTGCAATTCCTTTTGGCGCCTGCGCAAACTTTGACGCTAAACGCTATGTTGTGATGATTAATTGCCTAGGTATTCACACTCTTGGACTTCTGTCGTGACAAAGTAACGTGTAACAGTGTTGTAATTAAAATTAAACATGACTATCCACATTGACCGATTCAACTATATTTTTAAACAAGCTTTTTGTAACAAGCATTTGAGAATTTGAAGAAGTATCGTTTGTATGTATGTGCGTAAGATATACATTGCTTGTACAAAGATAAAATACAATATATTACAACATATATATATATATATATCTTCTTAAAGTTAAGCCATTTTCTAATCCATTAAGATTGGCGGGCCCCGCTACCTTACCCTAAGGATTTGGCAAAGTAATGATTTTTAGATGGAGCGACTGTCGTCAGTCCTCCGCAACAGAGAGGGAAAACCAGATCATTCTTAGGTAAGTTCACACGTCTTTCGAATTATATTTTCTTGGACGTACGGGTTTCCTCACGATGTTTTCCTTCACCGCCGAGCGAGTGATAATTACAAATATGTACATAAATCTGAAAACACGAATTTAGTGGTACATGCCAGGATTCGAACCAGGGACTTATTGTTTCACTAGGCCAATTCTTTAGCACTGTCTAAAATAGATATATACATACATGTATACCTATATATTTTTTTATCAAAGACCTTTTTAGCGCTAATTTATATTTAAAAAATTCTAAATGTTCCTATTGATTAGGTTATTAAAATTGCTTTAAATTACTTCGTAGGTAATGACTATAAAGTAATTTAGGAAAAAAATATTTTTTATTAAGTTATCTGCATTAGTATTACATTAGTATATAATGGTAGTCCTATGTATTAGTTTAGAGCAGAATATTCTATGCAATTTGATCTAACCTGCTTTGTGTGCTTCCGCCACCAATTAGTTCATGCGGCCTAGCGCCGGCCGGCACCCACCCACTACTGTTAGTACGTGGTACCGTGGTGGCCGCATGAACTAATTGGTGGCGGAAGCACACAAAGCAGGTTATATCAAATTGCATGTAAATTTGACTTTCGCAAAATAACGCCTGAATCTATTAACAGAATATTCTATAATATATTATAGTATTGTACTAATACAGTCAGCTTCTACCTGAAATGATTAAGCTTAATAATTCATATTTGACTTTTATTTGCAGATAATAGTAGTTATCTTAGTAAAATCAACATTTTAGCAAAGACAGCACACTAAGAATAAGATAATGTTTTATTATTAGGTTAAACTAAAATGCGATAATCTAAAATACTACATGTGGTCAGATAAAAGAGAAGCCAACTGTACATTTCAGACAAGCATATGGTGTAAAACTCACCGTTTATAGAGATAAAGCCAACCTTATCTGCATTTGGTGCAAACCATTGTTTAAAAGAACTTGAAAGAAGTATATGTACGGGCACCACGATATTCACTTTTAATTTGGAAGAGTCCTCCGTTCAGGATCTTAGCCACTAAAAATTACCTAATGTTTCGTATTCCTGCAAATGTGTTCTACAAGCGTACCGCCCACTATCGACGGAGAATCCATTTTCACCACACTGGAACCGCGATGGTAACGTTTTGTTCGGTTCCAGAGATGATGCGGATTTTCCTTCCGGGAAATCTTAAATCATGCGATGAACTTAAAGAGAGGTTACCCTACTTACGTAAGAGAGGTAGGGTGCATCAAAGCAATCCGTCTGGGGAAGTACCTCCACCTCACAGAAAACAGCTAAATAACAATTCTCTGGAGTGTTGTTGTGTTCCTGCGTGTGAGTGAGGTCACCAGTAAGCTTCTAAGGAGTAGCTGTGTTAGCAGCAGAGGTGACTTCGCGCAATTGATCCTCAATTACAAGCGTTCATAGGCTACGGTAACCGCTTTACATTAGGTGGACCTTATGCTTGTATGCCTCTCGACGTTGTATAGAAAAAAAGAAGAAAAGCACTCCGTATTGAAGTTTTCTCAAGAGACTATAATATAAGATTCTTTAAAGGCAACGCACGAGTGACGTCTTTGATGTTGTAAGTATTCATAAACTGTACTGACTATAGCTATATAACTTACTTAGCAGACCAAACGCTTGGTAACCACTTCAACTTATTTATCAGAATGCTATGGAGCATACAGGGAATGGTATGTATGTAGTAGGAATAATTTATTGCGCAGAAAGCGTATTTTATACCTATGTATATATTAAATATTTAATCACCTGTAGTAAGACATACCTATATATAGCATATTGCCAATTAGAAAATCGTCGAAAATGTATTTTTTCGTACATTTTGGTCCTATTGTGGGGAATAGCCGACATTATTACTCCAGTGTGTAAGTAGTTTTGAATTTATCTACTTGAGTATTATAGGTGATTGAATTTCTAATCTGTTTATAGTTATACTATAAACAGATTGAGATTGGATAGCGGTTGCAAATCAAGCAGGCATTGTTTGTCATCTCAAAGTTGAGCCAACATTATTTGCAGTCCACAACACGAAGCTATACGCGCTAAGCGAGCTAAGCTAAAAAACGAGTAAAATGTTTTAGTACACTGATCCATTCCTTTCGAGCGTAGTAGCATAAATATCGTAGTTAGCGGTACTTAATTAGAAAAGGTACATCTATATATTAGCGTATCTGTATGTCTTTCTGCATATCATTGATTGCTTCACGCACCCCACATTCACTACTAACTACACCGATGGCAACACTACGAATGCTCAATACTAGTCAAGTAAACTCACACACGGTGTCGAACCCATAAGTTTAAGGAGAGATTTTGCCTCCCTTTGTATGTTCTACAGATTGTACAACGGGTTGTGTTCTGAAGAATTGTTTGATATGATGCCGACAGCTACTTCTTATAACTGCACGTTTTCTTCCAAAAACTCTCAAGTTGTGGAATGAACTTCTAGTCGAGGTTTTTCCAAGGGACTACAGCATGGGGCTTTTGAAAAAAGGCGCGAAGAGGTTTTTAGAGGATCTGCAACGCATGAGCGAGTTGCAAATGTCCATAGACTACGGTGACTGTTTACCATCAGGCAGGCCGTTTGCTTGTTTGCTACCTTGGTGGTATATATATATAAAAAAAGTAAATATCTCTCAGGATTGTGTCGAGCGAAACTTGTTACAGAGATTAAGACATCTCCCTTAGATAGGTCTTGGGTTGGAGTACACTGATACGACATAGATTTACCCAACTAACTCGCTTGTTATTCAATATAGTAAACGAAGTAAACGATTCTCGTAATTGTATGTATCTTTAGAGTAAAAATCAATCACAGACAGGCTTTGTTGAAAGAGAGCAATAAAACCACAGTGAAGTAACAGATAAAACTATTTTGTGAATGGTGTTGAAAAGTTCTTATGAATAATTAGTGTCAATATGATGTTAATGAAGAGTAACTGCATTAGTTGTGAGAGTAATAACGCATAGATGATATGCAATTTGATGTAACCTGCTTTGTGTGCTTCTGCCATTCATTAAATAATAATAAATATATATTGTCGGACAAATTACACAGCGCCATCTAGCCCCAAAGTAAGCGAAGCTTGTGTTATGGGTACTAGACAACTGATAAACGTACGTAAATACATTTTTTTTTTGTAAATACATACTTATCATACATAGAAAATACCCAGACCAAGACAAACAGACATATTCATGCACAAAAATGTTTGTACTGTGTGGGAATCGAACCCACGAGCGTTGGTGTCAAAGTAGTGTAACAACGCGTTTCACCACTGCGCTACCGAGCTCCTCAAATTAGTTCATGCAGCCTAGCGCCGGCCGGCACCCACCCAATACTGTTAGTAAATGTTGCAATGTTAGTTTTGGTGGCGGAAGCACACAAAGCAGGTTAGATCAAATTGCATGTAAATTTGACTTTCGCAAAATAACGCATGAATCTATTAACTAGCATAGATGATATACACAAGTTGTAGTAACATCTTCATATATTTGGGATCACTTTTTTTGGGCCTTTTGACGTAGCCGTTAGCCGTTAGTATAACAATAATAAGAGTCGATTTTATTTTTACCAACCGATAGATGACCACCAACATAATAACGTCTGTTGTTACCATATTAACATGTTTAGAATTTTTTAGCTCAAATACACTTACGTTGAATTTTAATGTCATATTTAATGTAAATAATCCATTAATAAGGCAATTTATATCGCTGGTATCGACGCTTAAAGAATTAAAAGTAGCTATTATGTAACTGTCTAGTATTTTAGTCAGTTTATTGAATTATTGAATAAGTCATTGGTATTCTAAAGTTGAAACGTAAGTTACTCAGTGTTGGTGCGTCCAACTCGACGATTAGAAGCAAGGCCGATGAGGTGTCAGAGAAATTAAAACCACGGAGCTGTTATCGATGCTACTGTTTTATTGCGAATGTGAGCCGTTACAAACATAATTCACCCATATGTAGGTATACACGAAATAACAAATTGACGGCCACCCGTAACGCCTTAATATATAGTGAAGGTGCGTCAACATACTCCCGGCCTTGGAAGCTGGAAGTTTCCAACGGTTGATGTAGTGGTTTGATGTGCCCGTCTACTCCTCATGCAAGGGAAGCGGACAAATCTTAGAGAAGGCACGGCGTATAATGCCTCCCTCCGTGCGTATGTCAGCGACACGTGAGATTCCATCCTTGCCTGGATATGTCTTCACTATCCGTCCTAAGCTCCATCTCAGTGGCGGCAGGTTGTCATCCTTTATGAGAACCAATGAATTTTCTGTTAGATCGCCTTTATGCTGTTGCCACTTGCTCCTAGTTTGTAGTTCTGAAACGTATTCTTTGGACCATCTGCTCCAAAAATGTTGCCTGATTTGCTCGACCCTCTGGTAGCGTGTAAGTCTGTGCATGGGTACGTCGTGAATATCAGCGGTCACAGGTGCAGTCAGTGGGCGACCAACCAAAAAATGAGCAGGACTTAGGGGAAGGAAATCATGTGGGTCAGTGGACATAGGAGTCAAGGGACGAGAATTTAGGACAGCTTCCACTTGCGTTAATACAGTGCTGAACTCCTCAAACGTCAAATGTGCATTGCCCACCACACGCCGCAAGTGATGCTTGCAGCTCTTGACTCCGGCTTCCCACAATCCTCCAAAATGGCTAGCGTAAGGTGGAATCATCTTAAATTTAATATTAACGGAACTAGCATATTCTTTAATTTCATCGGAACAAGCATTCAAAAAGTTAGTAAATTCATTCTTTACGCCTACGAAATTTTTTCCATTATCAGAATGTATCTCAGAAGGTTTACCGCGTCTAGAGATAAAGCGTTTGAGAGCCAACAAGTAGCCATCCGATGTGAGATCGCTAACCAGTTCCAAATGCAGTGCGCGGGTAACAAAACATATAAATAGGCAAATATATGCCTTCACCAACCTAGCTCCCCGCCCCTTACGGTTCAATATGAGTACCGGGCCAGCGTAATCAACGCCGCAGGACATGAATGGAAAACCTGGCTCTAACCGTTCCCGCGGTAGGCTTGCCATTATCGGGCGTACGATAGTGGAGCGCAGTCGCGCGCATATAACGCATGAGTGTACCACCCGTCTAGCGAGGTCTCGACCGCCAACTGGCCACCACCTCTCTCTCAGCGTGAACAACAGAAGCTGTGGTGCCGCGTGCAGTGTCTGCCTATGTTCGTACCGAAATAATAAAGTTGCGAATTGATGCTTAGCCGATATCAAAATCGGGTGAATCCTCTCGTAAGTGACGTTAGGCGAGTTTTGTATACGTCCCCCAACACGTATTAGTTTATCATCATCTAAAAATAAATGTAATTTAGATAATTGCGCATGCTTCCTAATACATTCGCCGCGCATAAGCGCATCATATACATCTGAAAAAGACTCCTGCTGACTTAACTTCGCCAACACCGACTCGGAACCTTTAAGCTCGTGTACAGTAAGCAAGCCCGTACGTCGAATACTTTTGTTGCGTAAATTATGTATGAAACGAAGTACATAAGCCATCGCGCGCTTAATACGATTGAATTGAGAAAATCTGAGAAATGGAAATAAATTGCTAGTAGTTTGCTTAGTTAAATGACTTATAACAATATTCGATTTTATTTCTGCTAAAATGTGTGGATTATTGGCATTGGGTAAATTATTGCTAGACAAATTATTTAACAGACATGGAATTTCAAAATTTGGATCATGTAGAAATTGTGGCCCCTGCCACCACAAAGAAGATCGACCGAGTGCATCTAGATGCTGACCTCGCGAAACCAAATCAGCTGGGTTTTCTCCTCCAGATACGTGACGCCAAGGCTTATCTTTGGTTAGTTCGTGAATTTCCGCCGTTCTATTCTGAACATATGTTTTAAGTAAGTTAGAGGGCATGCCCAACCATCCCAACACGATAGTTGAATCTGTCCAGAATACGACTTTTGTGAACTTTGAACGAACGGATTCACTAATTTTAGCATACAATCTAGCGCCCACTAGCGCCCCGCATAGCTCTAACCTAGGTATAGTTGTCGGTTTCACCGGTGCGACCTTGCCTTTGGAGCAGAGTAAGCGAACAGTAACAGTTGACTTATTGTCGACCGTGCGTATATAAGCACAAGAGCCATAGGCTACTTGCGACGCGTCTGTAAATATATGCAGCTCCATGTGAACGGGCTCGACACACATCACGTGACGCGGAATTTGCAAGCTACTTAATAGTGATAAACACTTAATAAATTTATTCCACGCTTGCGCGACATCAATCGGTACAGGTTCATCCCAGCCGAGTTTCAAAAGCCAACACTTTTGTAACATTGTTTTCGCAATCGTAATTGTTGGGCTTAATAACCCTAAGGGATCATAAATCTGTGATGCGTTCGAAAGAATAATACGTTTTGTAACTGCGTCGGTAGTCTGTTCTATTTGTGTGTAAAAGCATAACTCGTCCGAATTATTGTTCCAACCTAGTCCTAACGTTTTATTATGTACGCGATGATCACCCAATGAAAGTTGCTTCGCCTCATCTTGCGGGCTAACATTTGGGTTCGCCCGGTCAAAATTAAAAACCCATTTTCGTAAAACAAAACAAGCGGAACTTAAAACTTGCGTAGTGCTGTCGCATAATTTTATTAACTCGTCCCTAGTATTTGCACCACAAATCAAATCATCCACGTAAAAGTTTTCATCAATAGTTTGCGCAACCTCCGGAACCCCGCAATCCCGAGCTAATTGTTTTAAACATCTACAACTAAGAAAAGGCGCCGACGCAGTGCCGTAGGTAACTGTATTTAATTGATACACACCCAATGGTTCAGAAGGGTGTTCCCGCCACAAGATCAGCTGGAGATCCCGCTGATCTTCATCTATCATAACTTGGCGGTACATTTTTTCGATATCGGCGCATGCTACATATCTGTTCTCGCGAAATTTTAACAAAATTGATATTAAATCACCTTGAATAGCGGGACCGATCATTTGTAAACCATTTAATGATACGCCTGAATCTGAACTCATACTGGCATCGAAGACTACTCTCAGCCTGGAGGTCGTAGCGTGCGGACGGAAGACCTCATGGTGTGGTAAAAAATAGTGCGGTGTACCGTAAGTAGCTACGAGACGCATATGTCCTAATTTTATGTATTCGTTAATGAAATCGACATACATATTTTTATAATCCAAATTCCGTTGTAATCGTTTTTCTAAGGCATAAAACCGTCGTTCGGCCTGAGACCGCGACCCTCCCAAAGTTGCTGGTGACTGTTTGAACGGGATTCGAACACTCAACCGGCCGTCCGCGAGCCTCGTTGTCGTTTGGACGAAGTGTTCCTCGCAAGCCTGCTCCTCGTCGCTACGTAAACAATTCGAGCTAGCTGGTAATTCTTCTAACTCCCAAAACCTCCGTATAGACTTGTCTAAAGTGTTCATGCTATTATCTGTTGCGTGCGTATGATTGCAATATACATGATTCACATATTTTTCCATCTGCGACGGAATCGAACCTGAGACTACCCATCCTAATCGCGTATTTTGAAGGAAAGGGCCGTTCTTAAGACGCATTCTCCCCTCGCTTAATAATTCCCAGAATAGATCAGCACCTAATAACAAATCAATTGGTTGACTGTCAAAAAAGTTGGGATCTGCTAGCGTAATATTGTTGGGAATATTAAACTGATTAATATTAACGGTTACCGCGGGTAACTTTGAAGTTATTTGTTGTAGAACTAAACATTTTATGCGCGTAATGAAGTTCTCGTTTAGCGATTTCAACTCGATAACACAGACTTGCGAACATTGTGTCACCGAGCTTCCTACACCGTGAATATATTGAGTGGACTGTATTTTTTGAGCGCGTAATCTTTCACATAATGATTTCGTAATAAATGAACGCTCGCTGCCACTATCGAGTACGGCGCGCGCTCGACAATAACTACCTGTCTCCGTATTTAATATTTCTAAAACAGCTGTTGATAACAATACCGGTTGCATTCCGGGAGTCGATGGCGCTTTGTAATTAACCGTGTGAATGTCGTGCGCCTGTAGCGAGTGAGTGTGTGTGCGCGTGTTATCTATGCTCCGCGGGCGAGTAGCAGGAACAGCTGACTGCTCGTTAGTCGCAACGAGCGTCAATACGCGCGAATTACTGTCCCGACCACTAGCATCACAAAGCAATGAATTATGTTTTTTATCACATTTTCTACAAGGCCCGAACATACAAGTATCGACTGAATGTCCTGAACGCATGCAGTTAATACACAAACCGTTCTCCTTGACAAACTGTAGTCTGTTATGCAAATCAAAACTAAGAAATTTCTGACATGAATACAGATGATGACGAGCAGAGCAAATAATACATGTTGGTATATTATTACGCATGTATCTCCCATTTGATTTACCACTAGATTTGTTAGTAACTACGTTACACTGAACCCTAGGTACCAGTGTATTGTGCGGTTGTTTTTTATTTTCGCTTGCATTGTATGCACTAGGTTTGGTGTGTGACACTATTAACGTTTCCAAAATTTCTGCTCGATTCTTCAGAAACCGTAACAAATCGTCTAATTTAAGATTAATCCTTGAATCCCCACTAGTCCTAGGCATTAGACACTTATACTCCTCCCATTCACGCTCCGTATTAGGATCTAATTTTGATACTATAATATATATAATTAATGTATCCCAATACTCTGTAGGCTCCCCTAGAAGTTTTAAGGCACGTAAATTTTTTAATACATTATCTATAAGCTTACGCAACTGTATAGCCGACTCTTTAGACAACGATGGCATGGAGAATATGCATTTTACATGATTGTGAATTAATAATCTCACATTGTCAAACCTATTCAATAATAACTCCCACGCGACCTCGTAATTATTTGCAGAAAATTCTAGGGAATCTATGACTGACTTTGCGTTGCCCTTCAGTGATGACTTTAAATAATGGAACTTTTGTATAGGCGTTATAGCATTACAATCGTGCACTAGGGATAGAAACACATCACGGTATTCTAACCAATTATCCAGGGAACCGTCAAAACAGGGTACCGAAATAGTTGGCAAATTAATGTATTTAGAACCCGCCGTACACTTGGACTCGTCTGCAGTTCTCCCGTCGGTGTTGGCCGTACACTCGGCTAATGCTAAGATACTGTAATATTCGCGCTCATATTCTTCTCGTAATTCGAGTTGTTTTTCAATATCTGATTCGGATATGATACTCTCTATTTGACCTTGAATTTGATTAAAATCACTAAGTAAATTTTGTGAACCTAGCATACGTAACTTTAATTCCGCGCGCTGTTGAACGGTTAAAATTGAATCTTCGAATGAACTAACGTACTTTTTGAAAAGCGTTAACCTACACTTTATGGAGGCTCGTTTTTTCTTAAGATCTTTTATCGTTAATTCTACTTTAGGTTCCACTTTACTATCTGCTGAAGCCATTTTAGAGTAATAAGTAAAAATAGTACTCACAAATACTACGTGGTGCCGTATCGCAGGTGACGTGCCCTCCGCGGCGGGCGGTAAGCAACACACACCGAACGCACTGGAACTCGAAAGTACAATATTACACAAGTGTATAGGAATGGGCAGGGTTTACTTGGTTGAATCACCTCACCAATGCACTAGGAATTGCTGCGAAAACTTGATTTGTTTTTTCTCCTTTTTGCGTCTCTCATCAGTTTTTGTTTTGCTTCGTGCGTGTGGTCTCGAATATCCGGCTCGAAGGACCAAAATTATGTTGGTGCGTCCAACTCGACGATTAGAAGCAAGGCCGATGAGGTGTCAGAGAAATTAAAACCACGGAGCTGTTATCGATGCTACTGTTTTATTGCGAATGTGAGCCGTTACAAACATAATTCACCCATATGTAGGTATACACGAAATAACAAATTGACGGCCACCCGTAACGCCTTAATATATAGTGAAGGTGCGTCAACACTCAGTGCAAAATTATACTCTGGTCTAGTCTATTTCTTTTACTTGGAGAGTTTTTAAGCCATGGGAATCAGAAACTTATATAAGTAATTACATCAATAAGTTTAAATTTTACTTGTTTGCTAAACTTACCTTGTGATTCGTTACCTTAAGTTTGCCTTAAAAATATTGTTTTTAGCAATAAGGCCGCCTTGTTGCATAATGTTTATGTTTTACCATTTGTAAGAAAACTCTTAAATTATATTTTCTGTAACCACTATTATGCAAATAATGCTTATTCTATCTATCTATAAATATTTTTATGAATGATATTTTATTTTTTCTTGTTTTGATTTCTGTGCCTATAGGGGAGTGACATTTTATCACTTTTTCAAAAGAAATATATTATATTATATTAAATGCTACGTGGCGTCGAAGTCTAATTCGATTAGACTGAAATACGCGAACATCCTGCCGTTTTGCCATACAAACATTTTATATTACGACTAGCTGCACACCGCGACTTCGTCCGCGCGTATCCCGTGGGACATGCTATTTTTCGTTTTTGTTGAATGTTGAAAGATGACCTTCCTCAAGAATTGGACTATCAAATACAAAAAAAAATATTCAAATCCAATCTGCAGTTCCAGAAATTGGCGGATTCAAACAAACTCCTCCGCTTTATACATTGGCATAGATTTAGACGTTGTCGTTGATTTTCTGTCGTTCGTGTGGTCTCTCTCTCTCTCTCTCTCTCTTTGGCAAATTTCATGATCCAAGATCACGTGAAGTAGGTACTCAAAAGGTTTTGATTTGTGATTTTATCACTTACAGAAATATCTTAGGTCAATTGGAAATACTCTGTAGGGTTTCATTATGGATTTTTGATATACATATGGACAACAAATTGATCCTATACGAATTAATAATTTAAGTTTATTGTATATGTATATAGAACCCTAAAACTAAGATCCAATACATCTAATCTAATCGAAGTGCAATCTAAATTCAAACCAATGGCTAGATACCGAAAGGCGAAGATTGGCGGAGGATTACAGATAGTGGAAAGCATATGATAATGATGGTGATGGTGATATGAAGGATATTAGAGAGCTTGTATATATATTATAGCTATTAGTACTATTTTCCTAAACTAGTGACAGAAACAGGAATCGCATGCACCCGCCACTATTGCACCAGCCTTGGCTGCCCTGGTCCCTTCACGAGGCATCCTCAGGCGCTGCAGATATTTGTCGAAAGACTAGTGTAATAGAGAAACTGATTTGTTGACATCTCGCATTTTAAGTATACGGCTTTTCAGTACGATAATTAAATGTAATTATCGTATTGATTTAATCAAATTTTCTAAACGTATGAGACGCTATTTTTGTAAAATTTGATTTAACTGAGCTAATTTGGTGATGGAATCAAGAGCTATAAATTGTAACTTCTCAATAACTATCTCTAAACTCTTCTAGTTTGAGGTCATTTGGTTTGCTTTAACGAGTTGAATACATTAATTGGTTTAATGCTGTGTATTATGAGATCCCAAGCCAAGCTAAGGTGCGTAATGCCCCAACATAAATTTAAGTGCGTGATAAATATTTCTTGTTTATTTAGCTACATATTATATTATATTTCATCGTTTCTAATCCTAAATGTCAATATCCTTTTTTGTTATAATGCAATGCAAAGACAACTGGCACTGACAGACGGACACAGTCGCTAGAGATCTATTTTTATCTTTATAATACAGAACGCCTAAAACAATGTAGCAACTATACGCAAATAAATATTTTATGATAATATTTAATTTATCAGGAAATGATTGAAGGAAACTGTTTACGAACTTACGAAGCTGGCAGTACCCTTTTTTGCCACTTTATTGGTACAAAAAATAACAGGATATACAAAAGTGGATCTCTTTTTAAACATTGATTTCTATAATTATTCTTTAGGTACAGAATCTATTGGACTAAGGGAGAACTGAGTGCCTCATGACCTGGTCCTTACATACCTCACTCATTATTCATAGCTCTTCTCGTGCATTTTACCGAGTTACCGAGTGTCTCTTCTTATTTTAACACCGGCACTCTCTTTAAGGCCAACTATGTTTCTAACATCAGTAGTAGTACTTCAGCTTGCAAAGACTTATATAGTTAATAGATTCAGGCGTTTTGCATGCAATTTGATCTAACCTGCTTGGCGTACCTTTCTGGGCGATTGTTTTTATACGCCGATACGTGTTCGTTCGATACAAACACGTATCGGCGTATAAAACAATCGCCCAGAAAGGTCACACTTCGCCGAGCATGTCATAGATAAAGGACATAATTTATCCCCCACTAATACATATCAAATTTTACACACCATAGACAAAGATTTAAAACTAAATATTAGGGAACAATTAGAAATTAACAAACATAAACATTTTAAAATGACTCTCATGAACAAACAGATTGACGTAAACAATTCCCCACTGTTAAATATCTTTTCGCTCACACCATCCACATCCACCCTCACCCTCAATTCAATATAAGGGACGGCACTGCGATGGATTTGTCACTTCTAGCTTGTTATTCTTACGATTAACGTCTACAACGCCTGATGATGCCTCGTGGAGAGGCGAAACACGTGTCGCTGCGACGACCAGGCCAGTCGTGGCAGCGACGGTGGTGGTGGGGGCATGCGGATTCTGTTCCAGATGGCGGACGACCACAGCAACCGAGGCAGAGACTACCGGAGCAGCCATGGCAGCGTTGGCATGTTGCATTTACTAACAGTAGTGGGTGGGTGCCGGACGGCGCTAGGCCGCTTGAACTAATTGATGGCGGAAGTACACAAAGCAGGTTAGATCAAATTGTATGCAAACAGTCACCTTTGGACAGGAGCACCTGGATACCAGCTTAGACTGTGTGATTCCGTTCAGAGACGAGCTGTGAGAAATGTCGACGATCCTAGGCTTACATACGGTATTGGGCCCTTAAATTTAAGGAGAGATTTTGCCTCCCTTTGTGTATTCTACCGACTGTACAACGGGTTGTGTTCTGAAGAATTGTTCGATATGATGCCGACAGCATTATTTTATAACCGCACCACTCGTCGGCGGCGGGGAATTCACCCTCACACGCTGGAACTACAATGGTCGCGTACTGTGCGGTTTCAGATAAGTTTTTTTCAGATAACTCTCAAGTTGTAGAATGAACTCCCAGCCGAGGTTTTCCCCAGGGACTACAGCATGGGGTTCTTCAATAAAGGCGTGAAGAGCTTTTTAGAGGATCGGCAACGCTCATGCGTGCCGTGACACCCCTAGTGTTGCAAATATCCGTAGGCTACGGTGACTGTTTACCATCAAGTAGGCCGTATGCTTGTTTTTTTATACAACGTCGGGAGGCATACAGGCATACGGCCTACCTGATGTAAAGTGATTACCGCAGCTTATTAACGCTTGCAATATATTACGCGCAATGCCTCCTCTGCTGCTTACACAGCAACTCCTTAGGAGCTTACTGGTGTTGGGTTGTTGTATTCCTGCGTGTGAGTGAGGACTCATACTAGAACAGCAAGTTATTTGACTGTGGTTTTCTAAAAGATGGAGATACTTCCTCAAACGGGCTGCTTTGATGTGCCCTACTTATCTTAAAATCACCCAGACCAAGACAAACAGACATGTTCATGCGCATAAATGTTTGTCCTGTGCGGGAACTTATGAGCGTTGGTCAAAGTAGCGTTACTAACCACTCACCACAGGCAAGTAGGTAATCAAGCATTGTAGGTATTCACTTTAGACATGATGTTTCTCGGTCAATTTTGCTTTTCAGGCATACTGCTTAATCAGCATCTCACGTTTAGGGCAAGTAGCTTTCTAGTCAAGCTCTTGTTCAGGTATAATATCTTCATTGGCATCTCGTTCTTCTGATATACAGGTCATAAGGGTTCTAAGGCCAGGATTCTTTATACGGATAGTGATAGGTCATACAAATAAAAGCGCTTTATAAATTATGTAGTTAGCAGGTTATTTTTGTTTCTAACTCAGATATGGTAAGAAAAGAGATAGTTTTTGTAAATTATTGAAGACTAGACACATTTTTTAAACAGATTACATGATAGTAAACACTTTTTTATGGCCAGAGTGAGCTGAAGATCAGGTGCATTTTTCCTTGCAGGTTTCTTAGTGGAGACACCCTGCGTATGTAATTTAATATTTATTGTGGCTAATTACATAAAACTCAACAAACACACAAATACACATGTATACAAAGTCATCACGTCAGTAACGTGAAAACCGTAGCCGAAATTGAGCGTACTGGCAAACAGTGCATGTTAAAGCAAGTGAATATATTCTCTCAGTATGAAATACCTCTGCTCAGTTAGGTCATCCGTTAAAGCTTTCAAAAAATCCACGCTCTACCAGTATATACGCGAACTAGAAATGGGCAACAGCTAGTAGCGTAATGAAATCCGGTCGACCGTAAGTCTGGGTTTGCCTGAACAGGTTTTAGAGAGTTCGAATGGAAACTATAATATTGTACTGGCATATATACGTTTTAGTCACGGTCTGGTGCATTCAGATTGTTGTAAAATACGTCCTCTTACCAAAAAAGAGTAATACGTTTAGCATAATGGAGGAGCTTTTCTTATGAAAGGTGAAAGAAACAGCTGAGAAAATAAGAAGTATTACTACTCTATGCATTAGGATCCCCTAAATAGGAATCCTTCAGTCTATGGTTCTACAGAACTAACCATTTTATCTCAATACCCATGTCGTCAAAAAATATTAATGCAATCCTGTCGAAAACAAATATGTAATAGCACTCATTTTAAAGTCACTCTAACGTAAGCTGGTCAAATAATGCTATATTAATGATCTCGCATCGTATTTTTTTTTTAAATACTGGATGCTGAGATCTTCATTATTTGATTTGAATACAGAAGTAACAAACAAATAAAAGCTTCGAACTCCACTTGAGTGATATCTCTTTAATTTCTCGAAGCTTCAAATTGGTACAGATACAGAAATTGTTGATCACCAAAACCAATTTCAACATCAAACAATAACTTTCTAGTAGACTCTTGTTTACTCCACTTGAACTTGTTTTTGCCATAGTAGTAGCCTGATCCCGAGTGACTGAAATCCGAATTTGGTGAACGAACATAAGGTTGCAGGTCTTCAAAAAGTTCAGGCGCAGTTTCCAGCTCGGTATCAGACAGGCTGCACTCGGAATCAGAATTTGTCTCAAGTTTCCATAACAAAATTTTTTTCGCCTAAAAGCCACTCCTCTACTCTCGATGAAAAAGCGGGGTCTGACAATGCTTTTGCACGTGGTCGCGGGAAGAAGCGAGAAGGTCCATGGTCTTCAGAATTCGTGCTGAAAAAGAAATATGAAATTGTTAATAAAGTTACGTAGTTACTGATATAGGTCCATCAGACCAACAAAGAAGTCTTCGGTTCACTCAGATTCATTCGAATCGTGCATTCAAACTGGCTATATCTCGTCCATTTCTTGCATGGATGTAGCCAACGTCAGACTGATTAGTATTCCAGTTTTAATAAATGTATTATACTAGCTACGCATATGCTACGCAGTAGCCGTAACAGTTATGACTAAATGCTAACAAATAATACCAGTGCTACTAATCGAATTATACCCTATTTCTACAATTTGGGTATGTATTTACTTCCGTATTTACCGTCATAAAACTAATTATTTCTTACAGTTTTGCCTCTGAATTTCTTGTTAACTACTTTACTACTGCTTACGGTAGGTATTTTTTCGTTGGGACACTGTGAGCGATTTTTGTGTGAATCGGAACATATATAATTAATCCATCCATGTCGGTGGATGTAATAATTGAATAACTAATGTAAGACGAACCTTAGTCTTCCTGCAACCACGGACGCTGCAAAGCGTTCGAAACGTCAGGTTCAACAAAATAAATAAAACACGCGATGCTTCCGTTAAAAATTGTTTAATTCAATGTGTAACAATCGCGAAAACCTAAGACAATATTACGCTAGGTACTCATAGGAAAGCAACCATTAATCTTTTGTAGAATTAACTATATTTGGTGTATACCAAGTACCTACCTAAATAATATTGTAATTTCAATAACGGTTGTTCATACCGAATCATTAAATAATCTATTGGGTAATTTTGTATAATAACGGACTTTGCTTCACCAAGGAAGTTCTGTGTTTCTTTATTTTAAGTAGTAATGCCTTGAAAGAATTCAGTTCAGTTCAATTAAGTGGCCGTTTCAAATGGTAGCTAGTCTACCGACACTGGGTTTTCGCCCTGCGGCTAGCATTGGAGACTTGATGGCAACCGGGAGTGAAGGCGGTACGCACTTATGAGACACTGGACGTGTGCGTTCCAGGGTTCCTTCATACGGGTTGAAAACGCCTGCCTGTGCTGTCAAACTACGCACGACTGTCTCGCCGGAGCTGCTACTACACCACGCTGCACCATCGCACTTAGCACCCACTGCACCACGCCTACCTCCACCTTTGGCGCGCCTATTGCACTTCTGGGGAAAGCTAAGTGTCTTTAGGCAACTGTACGGAAACCACACCGTTACTCGCGACCTTGAGCTGTATTTTTTTTCTTTTAATAAACCATTGTCGGTAATTACATCTTGAATTTTCTACTTCTCCCGTAAGGAGGAGTATGTTAAAGCTGCTTGCAGAAACTTCCCTACAGATGCCACACGAGATTACAACTTTAAATACCAGAACGACCCAGGGAGTTGTTATTTGTCTTGCCTTGCCTTGTGTACTTGTCTGCCTCGCGACGTTTTTTCTCTATTAAATATCTAACACCCACATACATACATTTCCTTAAGCCAAAAGAGTTTCTTGTGTAGTAAGCAGGAACACGTGAGCGATACTTCTTTTGTTACAAACGTATATCAACTACGGCAACCACTTGACATCAGGTGATATGTGTGTACCTCTCGATGGAGTATAGAAAACGAGAAACTTTATTTTATAGTTCATATAATATAATTGGTTTAACTGGACTAGGCTCTGGTGTGTAAGTTATGTCGCATTTTTCACATACCGTCGTGAGTCAAACACGCACGCGGCCCACCTAATGTGCTTAGATTATTTCGAGAGTTATTGTTAAAGATAATCAGTTAACCCAAAATTGAGTGTTATAATCAGACTTTGAACAGGTGGATTATATTTGAACTGTACACCTTGAAATCAGTCGGGCGACAAAAAACTAAAAAGTAAATAAAAAAAAATAGAACTCACCGCACCACCAGAGGTACAGTCAGGATTACAGTGGGTACGGAGGAGGCGGAGCGCGAGGGTAAGGTGGTGGTGGCGGTGTCGCTGGACATCGCCAATGCCTTCAACAGCCTCCCCCACAGTACCATACTGGAGGCCCTCAAATACTTTGAGGTGCCTCCGTACTTGGGGAGACTGTTGAAGGCATACTTGGAGGACAGGGAGGTGTGCTTCGAGGATGCGAGGGGCCGTATGGTCAGGAGGTCTGTCGGGTGCGGGGTCCCGCAGGGGTCCGTTCTGGGCCCCATTCTGTGGGATCTCGCATACGACTGGGTCCTGCGGGGCCGTCTCCTCCCCGGGATGAGTGTCATCTGCTATGCAGATGACACCCTTGTCACGTCCCGGGGTAAGAACTTTGTGGAGGCGGCGCGGCTGGCCGAAGTCGGAGTAGGACTGGTGGTCAGCCGTATAGAGAGGCTTGGGCTTCGGGTCCGTTTGGAGAAGACCGAGGCCCTCCTCTTCCGCGGGACCGGCAGACGGGGCCCTCCCCCCGGAGCACACCTCCAAATAGGAGGAGAAAGGGTAAGGGTGAGTGCCCAGATGAGCTACCTGGGCCTCACCCTGGACGGACGATGGACCTTCGGCCCCCACTTCGGGCGGTTGGGGCCGAGGGTCATCAGAGCTGCGGCGGCGCTGGGTCGCCTCCTGCCCAATGTCGGCGGGCCCAGCGCCGCGTGCAGGCGGCTGTACTCCGGCATCTGCCGGAGTATGGCCACGTACGGTGCCCCCATATGGGCGGACGCCCTCTGCGCTCGGAATAGGGTTCAGCTGCGCAGAGCGCAGCGGGTCATAGCGCAGAGGGCGATAAGGGGGTACGGGACGGTAGGCTGGACGGCCGCGACTGCCCTTGCTGGCGACCCGCCCTGGGAGTTGGAGGCGGAGGTGCTCGCCGAGGTATACGGGTTTGTCTCGGAAAGGAGGAGGCTCGGCGAGCGCCCCACGTCGGTGGAGGTGGGGCGGTACCGCCAGCGAGGGCATGTGGAGATGATGCGGAGGTGGGGGGGCGGGGACCTGGCGCAGCCGCGGTACGGAGTCCGCGTTGCGGATGCGCTGCGCCCGGTCCTGGAGGCGTGGATGCGCCGCCGGTGCAAACCCGTCACTTTCCGCATGGTGCAGGTGCTCACCAGACATGGGTGCTTCGGTGAGTACCTGCACCGGGTCGCGAGGCGGGAGGAGCGGCCAGGCTGCCACGATTGTGGCGCGGCCGAGGACACTGCTCAGCAGCTCTGGAGCAGTGTCCCAGGTGGTCTCGGCAGCGCCGCGATGTGGTGTCCGCGCTAGGAAGCGCGGACCTCTCGCTCCCGAGCGTGGTCCGCTCCATGCTCGGGAGTGACAGTGCCTGGCAGGCGATGGCCTCCTTCTGTGAGACCGTCATGTCCCAGAAGGAGGCCTCGGAGCGGGACAGGGAGGATGATCCTCAGGCTGTCCCGCTCCGGAGACGGCGGACGGGAGTGCGGCGTAGGCGCTACGCGCACCTACTGCCGCCTCCCTAACCTGTGGGACTAGGGGTCAGGATGGGAACCTGGCCCCATAACGGTCCCGCCGCCGGAGGGGCTGTCCCAATTTGCCGGGACGGCCCCTAGATTGAAGAAGTCCGGCCCCTTCTGAGGGGCTGGCCAGTCGCAGTGGTGCCCTGTTGCTGACAGATCCGGGGCACCACACCAACGCGGCCGATGGCATTTCGCGGGGTCGTTTAGTGGGTATACCGTCGGACAGCCGGCGGGGAGTCCCACACTACCACCGGAGGCCACCCAGGCACCGGTGGTGTGCGTAACGCATTTTTCCCCGCGTCACAAAAAAAAAAAAAAAGGATTATAGTGGGTGTGAGAAAATTCTTAGGTTTCTTTATTTGAATATCTTTGATTGAGTATAGCACAAACATTTTAAAAATAGTTTGTTTCGTATATGATCTGAGAAGAATAAAACGAGCATTCTTCTCAGAAGCTGCATTACCAGCATAATATGCATGCGTCGTCAGTCTTTAAACACCAACTTATCTTATTGGATAAATCTGTAAATGTAGATAGAGTTTACCGACTGTAAAGTGCAATACGCAATGTCTAATGCCATGTATGTATAAGAAATTTATGTCACTGTAAAACAAAATCCAGAATATGTTAAATTATTCAGACCAGTATCTTAAAGACATCTTAAAGACATCTTGGAGCTAATTATCTACATAAATTGTATCAATCAATAGAGTGTAAAAATGTATGCAGAAAACATGTGTACAATCCAAAAATAAATAATTAATTAACTGCTAAATAATATTTGACGAGCTCGGTGGCGCAGTGGTGAAACGCGTTGTTATGCTGCTTTGACACCAATGCTCGTGGGTTCGATTCCCACACAGTACAAACATTTGTGTGCATGAACATGCCTGTTAGTCTTGGTCTGGGTATTTTGTATGTATAATAAGTATGTATTTACAAAAAAAATGTATTTACGTATGTTTATCAGTTGTCTAGTACCCATAACACAAGCTTCGCTTACTTTGGGGTTAGATGGCGCTGTGTAATTTGTCCGACAATATTTATTTATTTATTATTATTATTATTCATTTATATAAATTGTTTTAACAAAAACAAATTCAAGACTACATCAACGAAATAAATGGCATGAATAGTATGACAAAAGCCCTCTCAATGGGTACAAGGTACAAGCCCTAGCCACCGGTACTCCCTCCGAACTTGGCTCCGGTAGCAATCAGAGTATCGGCGGGACAGGGTACACTAAGAATCGGAATGATACGGACTAAAATGATGATGATTTAACACGGAATGTTATATTTACTATATTATTAAAAGTTAATCAAACCTAAAACATACATTATTACCGTTTTCTATCAGGCTTTACTGTAACATTTATAAATTACTAATTAACGCATTCATTAAATTTTCAATTTAGTTACTAGGTAAGTAAATATACAATAGTTTTAACATGTAATCACATTTATGATACATAAAAATGAAAACTCATACCTAAGCAACGCTCTTTTATTAAATATCTTTTCATCACTACTTTCCCTCGTCGAACTCAATATGAGGTACAACAATGAACTTGTTATTTCTAATATGTTGTTATAAACGACTAACATCTACAGAGCCTAAAGATGCCTCAGAGAAGGTTCATCGCGTGTCGCTGAAACGATCAAAGCAGCCGGGACAGCAACGTGGGTGCATGCATATCCCGTTCCAGATGGTGGGCACTCGCAGTGACAATCGCAGCAGCCGATACAGAGACGACCACGTTAATAGATGCATACAGTTCCTGTTCAATCACATAGATCACCGTCGCAGTCGAAGCAGAGACGTTATGCATTTACTAAAGGTAATGGGCTGGTAAATCACACAAGGTAGATCACAGAGCTTGTAAATTTGACTTTTTCAAAACAAAGTCTGAATCTCTTTACTAGCTAATCACTCTGTCTAGCACAGCCCTTATGTCCCGATTATTTACAAAGTAGAACAATCCCGCTCAGCGACCCCATCAAATATTTCACCACGTCATTATAACCGACCGAACTAATGATCCTTATATCCGTCGACATCATTATTGATTTTAACGCGCCATCAGCATATCATTGTCCATTGATAATAACACACCATTGATTCTTGTTTACAGGGATTAGAGGAGCTATTTTGAACTTTATTTGTATTAAGTCAAGAATGATAGTATAATATTGCATAAGATTATTGATAGGATAATAAACGATGATAATACATGGAACTATATGTTTATGTATTTTATATTTCAGGTATAAGTTTCAAATGGCCTTGAAATTGTTGTGTATAAACATTGTTGGTGACATAGCAAGGAAGTACATATTCAACTGTTTGTTAATGTATATCTTCACGTCATGTTCTTTTCGGAGTAGGCAGAGAGAAGCGAGCGCCACAAGACGTGGTCCCTACAGACCTCGGTCACTTTTTTAACATTCATAATAGCTCTTTACCTTCTGATAAAACACTACGATTTAGTCTTAGTAGAAAGAGCCTCATTGACATCCACATCCTTCTACTTCCGTGTTCTATATCTGTTTCATTATTTTGTCCTGCATTCTTTCACTTACCAGAGCCAACAGAGACACACAGATAAGAGAGGTAGGGCGCATCAAAGCAGCTCGTCTGGGGAAGTACCTCCATCTCACAGAAAACCGCCAAATAACAACTCCATAGAGGGTTGTTGTGTTCCAGTTTGTGAGTGAGGTAAGCAGTAAACTCCTAAGGATTTGCTGTGTAAGCAGCAGAGGAGGCAGCGTGCGAGTGATATATGTTACAAGCGTTAATTGGCTACGGTAACTGCTTGACATCAGGTAGACCGTATGCTTGTATGCCTCCCGACGTAGTATAAATGAAAGAGTATGGCATTTCAGACTAACTCTCTTTTTATATCATACCCTAAATTTAAACTTTATTTTATACACGACGTGTATAAAAATAAAGTTTAAGTTTATTTTTGTACACGACGTGTATAAAAATATAGATGCATGCAAGTATACGGTCCAGCCCAGTAAAGCGGTTACCATAGCCTATGAACGTTTACAATACATGAAGTATCATTGGCACGTTAGTACGCCTGTTGATAACACAGCAACTCATTAGGAGCTTACTGGTAACCTCACGCTCAGGAAGACAAAAACTCTCCAGTTAGTTGTTATTTGACTGCGGTTTTCTATGAGGTGGAAGTACTTCCCCCCGTCGGGCTTCTTGGATGTACCATACCTATCTTGAAAACATCCAGACCATGTCCTGTGTGGGAATTGATTGCGGTGGTGTTAAAGTATCGTTGCTAACTACTCCGCCATCGCGCTCGTAAAAATCACCATGTATTTGCGTGGTAGTGATGTGAAATATTAGAATATGTGGGAGTTGTGTCTATGTGTAAAAGTTTTTCAGTTAAATTACTGTGACAGAGTGACAGACAGATACACTTGTTCTTATTGTAATATTTCCTGTCGTTTACTTCAATAAAGGTGGTATTATGTTTTATTTTAAAATGTTACGGTTTTACGAAAATGTTTTAATCATAATCATCATCATCCAAGCGTTAATTACGGTTGCGTCCTAAGCTAACTCTTCGGAGCTTGGGGTCTGCTTTCCAGCTATTTCCTTTCCACTTTGTGAGGTCTTCGGCATGGCTTATTGTGAGACCATTAGCACGCATATCGTTATGATGTCAAGCCAGCACTTCTTTGGTCTTGCCCTTCTGCTGAGACAAGCTGGAAGCCATACTGTCATTCCGAGACACCACACTCCTGCCAGGTTTGAGACATGACCTTAATACCGCAGCTACTTACTCCTGCACCGATACCTTTTCTTTTATTTAACCAGTCTTTCAAATAGTTACTTAATAATCCTACTAATATTATAAATGCGAAAGTTTGTATGTATGGATGGATGTTTGTTGCTCTTTCACGCTTAAACGGCTGAACGGATTTGAATGAAATTTGGCACGTAGATAGATTATGATCTGGATTAACACATAGGCTACGTTATTTGACTCCACGCGGGCGGAGCCGCGGGCAGCAGCTAGTTAATCATAAACCTTGAAACCCGCGACTTAGTTCGAGCTCATGTCGGTATTTCATGGGAACCGCTTTTCCTTACTTTCGATCTTTTTTCTCGGTTTTTAGGGTAGTATCGTAATGTTCAATTGCCTATAATCTTCCTCAAGAATGGGGCTATCGAATCCATAAAGATTTTTTCAAATACGACTGGAATTTCCAGTGATAGGCGTGTACAAACAGACGTACAAACTCTTTCACTTTATGTATTGGTACAGACATAGGAGACTAAATTATATATTATGAATTAAGCTTTACTCATTTCAATTTTTAGCCTTCAATCCATAGAGCAATTAGAACTACTTTAGTGCCGCGAGATGTAATTATAATAGCTTTGCAACCTTGACATATATTTTTTGGAAAACGACGAATCAATTTGACAGAGACAAATTACTTGTTGTTACGACTATTATTTTCGCCGAAATCCGTCATGGCGGTATTTAAAACTGTCTTTATGAGCTTACGACCTATAAAACCAGTAATGAGCAGTTAGGTATTTGATATTACGGGTTTTCAACTACATACTTATATACGTATCATCACGTCTGTCTCCCATCGGGGTAGGCAGAGCCTATGAAAAGCCAGGTGCACGCTCATTAATCTCCTCATGCATGCTCTTTGGTTTTGGGTGCCTTTTCAACACATCACCAATTTGATGTATAAATGTGTGCGTCTAGGGCGGCCCCTACCGATATCTCCAGTCACTCTTGCTTGATACACTTCTTTCGTAACACTTTAGTCATTTTTCACCTACTATTATTATTTATATATTCCGTGTTTGAAAAAAAAATGATAGATTTGTACGGGGATATGGATGCAATATTTAGAGTATCTTTCTATCAATAACTTCACGCCAAGTCCCTTGCGGAGTACGCAGAGAGTCAGAACAGAGCGCCATATGACTCCATCCTTACACCTTGTCACTCGCTTCTTTAACATTTAAATGCCATTTCATGCACGATTTTGATACGCAATGATAATGTAAGAAATAGAGTTAGATCGGACATCTTCGCCTTTGTTAACGTTTGAATTTTGCAACCTATTTTTACAATGGTGTTGGAAAAATAGGTTGCAAAAGGAATAATGTTCTTTTATTATTGTTTTCATATCTTTTTCTAAGCGAGTACTTGACGCCATGTCAAGTACATGTCCGAATCATTGCAACTTTGTAGTAAAATTTAATATATATAATTAATAATTAAGCGACCTTACCTGAATGAGAAACATAATTGAAATAAACAGTGTTCTCTTCCGGACTCAAGTATATCGCGGTTCGTTTAAATAATAAGTAAAAACAAAATAATATTTATTATATTTTTTTCTGTAGGCAATTGGCAACTTTGTTAATTATCAAAGTCACTTTTATTCCGCGCGCTTTCGTCTAATCTCGTCTTTTCGTAATTTTGTGTTATATTTGGTTAATTTATCCTATTTGATTACAAAATGGGAACAGTTTCTTTACTTTTGGTAAAACAAACGTAAGAAGCAGTCGATCACCGACGCCGAGGCGTGAACAATCGCAATCGTCCTACAACCACCGGCGCCGTCACCATCGCTCCCGCACACGTAGACGCTCTGGCAACAGGTCATGTATGCGCAGTCACAGCCGAAGCCCCTTCTGTCTGCGCAGTTATCGAAGTAGTCGTAGTTCATAGAGGTGTAGCTGTATTCGGAATAGGAGTGGGGAAATCCAGGAAGAAACCATCTCAGTCGGTAAGCTGATTAATTTCATATTCACAGAGCAATTCTAAGAAATGTTGACAAAATTGTCGGGGCATATATTTTCGATATTATTTCAATGAGTACTGTAATTTCTTTATTAATATCTGGTAACAAAATATGTAGTTAACGTACCTACATATCGACACCTGCAAGGAAAAACATCGCAACAATTTTATCGTAACTTTAGAGGAGAGCGTGTCAAAGGTTCTAAAAATTCTTATTATGCTCTGTTAAGCCTTATGCCTAACGGAGCATAATATATTTTTTTTAATCTTTGACGCCTTTTAAGCCTTATACCTAACAGAGCATAATAATATTTTTTTGAATCTTTGACGCGCTCTCCTCTAAAGTTACGAAAAATGAGTTAGGATGTTTTTCCTTGCAGGTGTCGATATTTGGTTCTGGTATCAGGCAATAAATATATAGGTAGGTACTGTATCTACCTACATATTTTGTACACAAATGTACACAAAACATCATAAGTAATGAACTTAAATCTACTAAAGTTTTCCCTAGTCGAGTTTATAGATTATTTTCAATTGAGCAAAAATTAATTCCATAGAGAATTGGAATGAAGAGGTTGAAGCTGCAGTAAATAAATATTTTGAAGAAAATGAACCATGACTTCACACCAAGATCCTTGCAGAGTACGCAGAGAGAACCGAGCGCAACATAACTACACACCTCAGTTCTTTAAAATTTATAGCTCTTTTTAAACACGCTCGGATTCTAGGACTCCTGACAACACCTAGTAAAATACGATCAATTTGATCATGGTAGGTGAATCTTGGCGTTCCTTAGCTCTTACATCCTTCCACTTTCTTGTTGTATGTATGTGTAATACTTTCATCCAACATTCTTTTTGTATATCCGAACCACATGAGCATGCTTCTTCTTATTTTAACACCGACCCTCTCTCTTTCAAAATAATTCTATTTCCAACATTATCATTGCGAATGAAAAGCGTGCATGAAAAAACATTTGAATGTTAAAGAAGCGAGTCTAAGGACGGAGTCATATGGCGCTCTGTTCTGTCTCTCTGCGTATTCCGCAAGGGACTTGGCGTGAAGCTATTGATAGAAAGATCACTGTGAACGCGGTCTACAAGCATTACGATACAAATTTTGCGCAAAGCTCGCATTTCGGCCGCGTTTATTCTGCATTCATGCTCACTCTGTCATACCCTGCTCTCGCTTCCATAAGTAAGCGCTGGGACCAGCACTGCAGTGTGTATATCGAGCTGTGCTTTATAGCTCAAGCTTTTACTACCATGAAGTTTTCCCAACGCTCCAATCACACTATTCCCAGCACTCACCCGTCTTTCCACATCAGCGATGTACCTTCCATCCCTGATGAAAACGCATCCAAGATATACATTCTCATTCACTTGTTCCAACACTTCGTCATCAACCGTAATCCTTACATTGGTTCCGGTTTCTTCTCTTTCAAATACATTATAATATTACAATAAAATTATATTTCATTATTACGACTAGTGTTTGCAGTTCAGATGGTGTTTCTGCTAATAGTACGGCATCGTCTGCTTATAGCGAACAATTCATCAATAAGTCACCCATGCGTAATCCTACATTCGTTGAACTTATTCTCTGTAGACAACTATCCAGATATAGAATAAAGTAGCCTAGTAGAAAATATGCAACTAGGGATGTGCCGGCCGGGAACTATTTCCAGTAACTACCTAAACCATTAAGTGGTAATTTAAAAGGGAATTTCACGAATATTCCCGGAATCGCACATCTCGGCCCCACGTAATAGAAAATACATCTAAGTGAAATACCTACATCTCTTACCAAAATATTTATTGATGACATAACTTGAAATTGTAGATTTTAAAGGAGCTGAGCCTGTAATAATATATCATAGATCGAATATAGGTTGGCATAGGTCAAATACCAACTCCCCGAAGCGTTGTTGTGTTCTTACGCGAGAGTGAGGTCACCAGTAAGCTCCTAAGGAGTTGCTGTGAGAGCAGTAGAGGTGGCATCACGCGATTGATACTTGATGTATTGTAAACATTCATAAGCTAATATAACTGCTTTACATTAGGTGGGCCTTATGCCTCCCAACGTTGTATAAAAAAATCCATAACGGGAAATAAAACAAATCAACCTCCGTCCAATGAATTTTGTTACATCATGTACCTCTATTAATATCGCAGTCGTACTTGCATTTAATCATTAAATAAATTATATCCAAGAACATTGCTTATTTATAGACTCGTTGATATTTGAAATATCAAAGGAAACCCGCTATGAATCTCATTCGATTAATGTGCACCGACAAGAAATTCTAATATTCATTACACGCAATCAATCATCGTATTTACACCGATCAATTACAGTGACACGATGACAAGTACTGCACTCTATAATTAATGCAGTATTCAATTTATGCGGTTTATAGTCGATTTGTAACAATCACGTTTTTATATATCAATTGTGTTAATGAAAATGATCAACACAAGGTTCTTTTTAAATATTTTATGATGTGATGGTTAAGATGAAGACATATATTGGCTAAATGGGCGGATCTTTTAATGTTATTTATATAGCATAGTGTACAGTTTGTACAGCTAAGTGCAGATCATCTTTAATTCTCGAAGTACAATTGTATTTAATTCTAGTAGTACAATTGCACAAGCTTCGCTTACTCGCTTAAAATTTATTTATTTTATTTGATAATTTGATACAATATGTATGGGGATGTGCATATATAACTTCACGCCAAATCCCTTGCGGGTAGGCAGAAAGAATCGAGCGCCACATGAATTGATCCTTACATACCTCACACGCTTTTTTAACATTCATAGCTCTTTTCAAACTCTTTGCAAAAATGAAAGGATAAAAGGAGCCGAGGAAGACTTACCTTGCATGGCCACTTTGATACAATATAATAAAGAAAAAAAACTATTTTAGCAGCTACATTTTTTTATACAATGTCGGGACACTTAAAAACATACAGCCTACATGAGGTTACCGTAGACTATAAACGCTTGCAATACATTACGTATCACACATAACTATTTGCAGTTTATCCGATCATTATTTGATTCAGAAATTGAATCTCCAATTTCCAAACAGGAAAGGCTTAATTTCATTTGGACATTAGCCCGAATTCAATCACCTATGTAATTCGGATAACCGATTAAGTACAAAGGAAGGGAGTAGAGTACGCCCGTCTTTGGACAATCTTGTCCAGCTCCATAGTTTCAGTTATCGGAAAGACATTGATAATTTAGCTATAGTATCACTACCAAATTCTCCTGTATGCATGTAACTTAAATATATAATAAACTTGCGTCTGAAATGGATGGTACTTTGACTAAAGTATCTGACGGGGGGCGGCTTAACTTAGTCGAATTCAACCCCAAGAAGACACAAGTTTGCGCGCTCACCGCAAAGAAAACTACATTTTCTGTGGTTCCTAAATTCCAGAACACACCTCTTATGTCATTAGGTTAGTAAAATAAAACATTAGGTAATTTATACAATTCCTAATTCACAAAATAATTAAGTGAGATTGCGTGTAATAGGCCAATCTTCTACTGAACCGCGTAATAGAATATGCTTAAATGAATAAGACGCGCACTCTTCTGTGAGATTGATGTCTGTATATGCATAAAGTGTTTCGTGTATATATAAATATGTATTAAGTATTTAAACAAATTAGATTAAATGATGTGTTATGTATTATCTATTTAACTCGTAAATAATATAGCTTCTAAGTAAAAATATATAAAACGAAACATTATAAATATATGTATTTCACACAGTATCTATATATAAGTATGCTTTCAGCTTCCTTTTACTGCAGTGATTTTAATCAAACAGTACCTATGTCCCTTTTTGCTTTTCCAATAGGTATTGGGGTACATTTCCAGAATCCGAATCAGAAATTGTATAAACATATAATTATCTACATTCGATGACATGTGTATGTAGTGATTTTGAATAAAACTACTGTGTGTGCTATGTGTTATTGTTATCCTATTCTTTCTTCTTCTCTTTTCAATGTCAGGATTGTACATCATGGTTTTGTGTTTTTTAGGACTAAATGTGATATAATATATAGTTTTTTGACTGTTAATAATTTTGTTATTTCATAAAAAGCCCTAGTTGAGAGTTCACTTATTTTAAAATACCTTTATTAATGTCTGTTGAACCCGTTCAAATTCTAAACTGTAGCCGCTTGAAATTTTTATAATTTTCTATGTTCAGTGGAACAAATTCTCAGTCGAGTTCAAAATGTCACAATCAGTTCACTTCATCAAATAACAACTCAAGCATTATGACCGTACTCCTGAGATTTGAGCTGGAAATAAGTCACTTCTTTATTTACGAGTATTTTTGATTTGGTATTTACGAGTACCTTAAATCTGTCATTAACATAATAGTATAGTGTGGATATTCAGTGTCAATAACAGTTACCAGAATTTATTTAGCGACCAGCGACTTTGATGTAACCTATTTCTTGTATCACGAGTCTACACGCTAGTTTCACTACGAGTCATCTTAGGATTAGGTCGATAACTGTAGCTCTTCTACGGATGTGCTGATTTCTGAATCTATCTCACAGAGAAACTCCAAAGGAAGTTGTACAACCATAAGCTTTCTTATAAGACCTATACTTAGGGAGCACGTTTTTGTGTTTGACATCAACTTTCGAGATATTGAGGCATTTCGGTCGACAAAATCTTTCGCAATTTGCAAAATAGTGTACTTCCAAATAGAATTCAACGACATACCTCTTTTACGAAGTTGAAACTACGTGGCTGGATTGTTTATTTATTTATTTACTAGCACAGATAGTTGACAATTAAATACCAAGAAAATGGACTTGAACCGGTTAGTGCAAAATTAAACAACCAAAACGAAAAAATATTTTTATACAACATTTGATATTAGATACTCATACGAGCCATTATACACAAATGATCGGAGCTAGTGATCAGTGAGCAAGCACTATATAGTTGTCCGTGTGAGAAACAGGTCGTCGTGAGATCGACACCGGCGCGCGGCGGCGACTCGAATTTTTTAATAGTCATAGCGAAACACGCGTGCAGCTTCCCGTGAACATATTCACGGGAAGCTGCACGCGTTCAAATTGAAATGGGAAATTGTTGGGAATGAGGGGTATGCGCTTGTATGTATGGCTTTTATAATATAATTTCGAAGCGCGATCACCTTAAAGCGGGGTTTCGACTTCTGATTTTGATGAAACAAAGCTAAATATTATTATTGTATAAGATTAGTTGTAATCGGTTGAGATAAATCTTTAAAATGATAAACAGGTAACAGCATGCGTCCCGCATTAGATGGTAGCGTTTTCGCTGCCTATTGACACTCGCAACACTACGGGGATGTTACTCGCGCGCTGCCAATCTTGTGACCTAAGGATGTTTCGTCACAGCACCCAGTAATTTCTCTGCCATATCTCACCCTTCAAACCGTAACACAGCTATATAAATATAGCTGCTTGATGGTAGAAATAGGTGAGACAGAGGTACCCAACAACAGCAACTGTACAAAACGACTAATTGTACAACTCGTTTGCTCCTAAGGAGATGCTGTGTTAGCAGCATACTTAATTGCAAGCTTTCATAGGCTACAGTAACAACGGTCGGCTAGTTAAGTAACGTGAGATCCAGGCAATATCAAATTTCAAATAATACAATCGGAATAAGATATTTTCTTGTGGTAGAATAGAGTGTGTATCTTAAGTCAGAGCTCTAGCAATACATCGATGAAAACTGCATTCAATTCCATGCAGTAGTTCTTGCGTGACGCGTGTACAAACATACAGACAAAAATTCAAAATGTTTTGTTTTATATTTTATTGCCCTAATAAAGACCCAACATATTAGTTTTTTTTCAATAGCTGTGATGTACAGACATCGATGTGTTACAAATTTATTATATGAAGTATGGATTATCTATATTATCTATATCTATCATTAGAACAATATGCCACGAATGACCACAAATCCTTTGCATTTCCGTGCTTCATGCACACAATTATGTAAATAGATTAAATCAAATGGCCAGTGCAAATAATGTAAATACTTTTCACGTACTTAAACATTTGTCAGTTCTCAATAGCTGAATGCTGGCTGGAACATGTCTCTTTTATGGATCACTGTGTCTTACTTACTTACTACTTACATCTATATCTTTCTATTACTTTGCGCCAATACCCTGCGGGCTAGGCAGAGAGAACCGAGCGCCACATGACTCGATCCTTACAAATCTCACTCGCTTCTTTAGCATTCATTGCTCTTCTTATGCACGCTCGCGGGTTTTTAAAGCCTCACCTGCTTATAAAACTCGATTAATTTGGTCGTGATAGGTAAGTGAGGAAGGCCAAGCGTTTCTCAGGTCCTACATCTTTCTACTTTCGCGTTGTATACTTATTTGTTTCGCAATTCTTTCTTCCAGCATTCTTTCTACATGTGCAAATCAATGGAGCATGCCTATATTAATATATATATATATCTATATATATCATAATCATATACCTATATTTATATATATATCTATATATATATATGTATCATAATCATAAGGAAAGTAGAGCCTTTAGTAAATTACGATATCATGTTGCTTTTTGTTCCGGGAGTTGTTATATGCCTGCGGTTTTCTGTTAGGTGGAGTTGCCCAAACGAGCTGATTTGATGTGCACAACCGCTCTTAAAAATACCCAGATCAAGATAAACAGACATTAATCAACAAGGCATGAAAAATCGAACCCACGAGCGTTAGTGTCAAAGTAGTGTAACAGCGCGTTTCACCACTGCGCCACCGAGCTGGTCAAAATGCTTTTACATACGGTATAGCTAACCATCACAGAAGACATGTGCTTGTTGTGTCGACTATAGATACGAGTATATTAACAGTTTGAAACAAACAAACAAACCTAAAATCTTTACATTAAGAACTGCAGAAGGGCTTGATTTCGCACGCACCGGTCGGGTGAAGGTAAATTATTTACTCGAGCCCCCATCAACGATCACGCAACCATCAACCAGTCCCGCGATACACGTAAATTGTTCACGGGCTAGTTAACTGGAGGAAATCAGGTTTTAATGTAGATTGTACGTTCATTTATCTTTGCACTCGTTTGTGGCAAACAAGCATACTTAAAACCCGCTTTATGAGAAGCTTTTACTGTAAGTTATCATTGGCGACACTATGAACATTGCAAGGACTCTTTTAACAGTTTTTAAATAGATTTACAAGTTTCCCAGATACTCCTAAATAGAACAATTCCACACGAAGTTAAATTTAAGACTTCGTTAGAAAAAACACTTGCTTCATTGTTGTATTGTTTTTTTTTTTATTGGTTCTTTTTATCCCCGAGGGGAAAGGCAAAGGGATCTAGCCCTGAAGCCACGTCATCAGTTTAGAACTATTTAAAAATCTTAATTCTATGTTCCAGCTTCAGGAACTGTGCTCAAAAAATACTTGGGAAGGGTACTTCGACCCAATCAACCCAGTTTAAATACCACCCGTAAATCGATAGGAATTTTACAAGGTTTTCTTGATGAACTTATTCACGTCTTCCAAAAAGTGCATAAACGTGTTATACTTGAGTTTTTTCATTATTGTATAATTGCACTAGCACTTATGTTACAAAACACTATCGAAATTGTCACAGAAAACCAATTTACACTGAATTGTAAAAATTTCAAGTATAAGAACAATGTCACTCGTCAAAAGCGCAGGAAGAAGTCCGGTTGTATTGTTTCATTACCACTGTTGCCAGTGATACGTGCGTTGTAATATGAGAAGCATTGCAAGGAGATTGCCAAATAGAATAATTCCACACGAAGTTAAATTTAAATACTCGTACACTAAGGTGGCATTGTCACCGTGGTATTAAAAATCTCTGCATTTATCCGTGCAAAGATTTTTGCTCTAATCCTCATGCGTCCAATTTGTGAGAGAACACGCTATGTTCTCTCACAAATTAAAGTCGGGCTACGCGATGGTGCCTGAGGAGTTCTGGGCCTCGAGCTGGACTTCGAGCACGCAGATCCCGTTCCTTCATTATTTGTATAATTATGCGCTCACTCCCGTTCCCTTGCTGTTTACAGATGCTGTCGAATCTCGACCGAGGTAAGAAACCGATTTCTCAAAACTGTGAGGGCAATAAATCGGTTATCTCGCGCTGGCGTACACCTTATTCCACCACTTCCTGGCCTTCTTGTGTAAAGGCCGGTCTGGTCGAACTTTGTCAAGGCATACCTTAGAGATGTACATTTAAAGTTTCAAAGATTTCCGTCTTCACGACTTGAGTTGGAGTAATCAGCAAATTTTCACTATTCTGGAGTCGAGAAAACCCTACAGATTAAAACAACATTTTAATACAGAATTTTAATTTCCTTGCATACTTCTAGTTCTAACGCCGAAATGCGATTCAAGGGTCACAAAAGTTAAATAAACAAACATGTATTTTTAACTACCCTCTAAAAATCACAAAAAAAACAGACGTAGTAACGAATTGTCACATAAAGTTTTAATATCCGACACCCACTTGAAATGTTTATGGCTTTGTTTATATTTGGGCTAAATTCCGTGCCGCTTAGTGTATTTAAAAACGTCTTTGCCCCGATGTGGTGTTGTTTTATTCTGTTCAGATTACCTGGTCATCGCCATACCAGTACCTTACCTTACCGTCAGATCTGGATAGCCAACCTTTAAATACCTTTATTATCACTTTATCATGCCCTTCCTATTATGTCCGACCTAAACGTAAACCGCGCGGATGCGCAGAGTAGCGCGTCCCCCCGAGGCGATATGCACCGATCGGTTTTCATCGATGCGGGTTTAAGTCCATGTGCGATGGTGGTAACTTCAAACCTGGCGGGTCGAGGGGAGCTGTGTGTCGTATAGTCACATGGAATGTGAGAGGTGGATTACAAGATAATATAAATGAACTTCTTTTTTTTACATACGACATCGGGAGGCATACGGCTCACCTGATGAAAGCGGTTACCGTAGCCTATAAACGCTCGCAATCTATTAAGTATTACTTTCGCGATGCATCCTCTGCTGCTAACGCAGCAACTCCTTAGGGGCTTACTGGTGACCTCACACACACGCAGAAACGCAACAATCCTCAAGGAAGTTGCTATTTGGCTGCGGTTTTCTGTGAGGTGGAGGTACTTCCCCAGACGGGCTGCTTTGATGCACCCTACCTCTCTTTATGATGCCCTCTTAATGATTTGATACATATAATGAACGAGAGATGCCTAGGTGCTTTGTGTGCGTCGGAGACAAAGCAAATGTATAATGATACCGAAGATCTGCTCGATGGCATGATGGCCCTGTGGTCCGAAGTGAGCAAGGACGATCATATCAGCGCTGGCGTAGGTGTCGTGCTTTCATCTCGCTGACCGCTGGTGTGAAAGATTACTATTTAGTGGGCCCAAGACTTCTCTGGGTTAAATTAAAACTGGAAATTACGCGAATCTTTTTTTTTAAAGCATATGCTCATGTAAGCTGTACTAATCTCCAGGAGCTTAAGACGTTTTGGGAGACCGTAAGGGATGTTCTGGATTTGGCTGATGCGAATAAACGGATAATTACATGTGGAGATCTAAATGGATCGGTTGGGACCAAGCGAAGCAGTTATGAGTTTGTATTTGGTCCATACGGAGATAAGAGAGTGAATAATGCTGGTAAGTTACTTTCAGACGTATGTATGGAACAAAACCTCCTTGTGTTGAACACGTTCTTCCATCATAAGGATGTTCATACATGGAGATGGAATAAAAAGAAAAGAGTAATTGATTTTTTAAAGTCGTTAATGGATACAAGAACCACAGGTTCCATTCTTGAAACGGAATACTATCTGGTGATAAGCTGGTTTATGGACCTTTTCAAGAAGTAGAGGCACTGGTGAGTGCGTATTCCTTTCGGAGATCAAGAAGGAATAAGAAGTGTATTGGAAGATGAAAGTGTAATAAGTACGTATGTACGTCTAGTCAGTGAAAGACTTGCGAACGCGAGTCTTTCTGAATCAAATGTAGACGATTGTTAGAAATTTCTGCAAGAATGTATGGTGGACAGTGCGAAAGAACTGAGAGGAGATGCCAGGTGGGAATCGGAGGTTGAATACTACGTGGAAATGAAGAGGAAAGCGTAGCTGGATGCACCAGAGTGATGGTATGAAAGAGAACAAGGAAGAAATATACCGTCTATGCAAGAATAAAACCAAAGCTTTAGTGAAAGAGAAGCGTGAAAGACTAGGTATGAATGAGGAAGAGAGGCTGACGAAAAACTTCGACCAAGCTCTTTTGGAGAGAGGTAAAAAAGTCTCGGTTCGTCAAACTGGGTGGCATCTACGTTAGGGATGCCTACTGGTTTTTGAGGAAATTATGCTGGAGAACCGGAAGGGTTCCGACCGATTGGAGACGTGCAGTCATCATGCACTTGTATAAAGTCTACGGTTCACGTATGGACTGTGCCAAATATAGGGCCATCAGTTTGATCAGCTTAGAAGCTAAAGTGTATGGAAAAATCATTAAAAGGAGAATGAGGGTGAAATTCGATGAAATGCTTTGGGAAGCACAGGGTGGATTTCGAAGCGGCAGAGCGATGTACGGATCAAATTTTCTCTTCACTCCGCAACATCGTGGAGAAGCATCTGGCTATAGACTAGAAGGTTTTCTGCGGCTTTGTGGAGCTTGAGAAAGCATTTGACAGGGTCGTGCGAAAAAATCGAATCGTTAGAGAAGCGATTGAAGTGTGTAAGGACCGCATCTTATGGCGCTCGGTTCTCTCTGCCTACCCCGCAAGAGACCTGGCGTACGTACGTATATATCATGTCCTTTTATTCTTCTAGCGTTATTCCGTTTCCTAATCCATTAGGATTGATGGGATCCACTACCTAAACCTAAGAATTAGGCGAAAATATTGATTACTAGCTGCTGGCCGCGGCTCCGCCCGCGTGGAGTCAAATAACGTAGCCTATGTGTTAATCCAGATCATAATCTATCTACGTGCCAAATTTCATTCAAATCCGTTCAGCCGCTTAAGCGTGAAAGTAATAATTGTAATATTTGTAATATTAGTAGGATGACATGGAATAACTACCATCAAACCTCTATAACCTAGAGGAATACCAAACCTTTCTTAGATTAGGTCACACACCTTTCGAAATATAATGAATATCGTTTCTTCACGAGTTTGTTCTTTACCGCCGAACAAGTGATAATTGCAAATACGTACATAAATCTGTTAATGTGAATTTAGTGGTACATGGCCCCACTACTAATTATTAGCGTTAGTCGGTTAATAAGGCGATTCTCTATTCATTGACCTGTCACTGCGCTACCCTTTACTTACCTACTTCCCTATGGTATGTAAATGATGCTAGTGTTGTTATCAATAAAAAACCGTCAAGTGCGAGTCCGACTCGTAAAAAAATATTACCGCAAATTATTTTCGAAATTTTTTTTCAACTATAAATTTATAGTTTTCAGATTTGTTCCTTCACTTGTGCTACACGACCTTGCTTCTTAGCAAATTTCATGATTCTAGGTCAACGGGAAGTACCTTATAGGTTTTGATTCCCTTGCGAGTCTCAAAATATGCGCATAAACGGCCGTATCTTTTGACTGCATGGACTTAGAAGTTTGATTTTTTTCACTGCCTGAAAGAATTGTAGGCCTAAGTATTTAATATTAATTTCAGCTTGATAGCTCCACCCGTCTCTTAGAAAAAGGGTCTTGACAAACAGACAGAGACACGTTCACGTATGAGGGTTCCGTTTTTCCCTTTGAGGTACGGAACCCTAAAAAGGATCTATCCGCCAAAGTAATTACGACGTATATTATAGAACAGTTAGTAATCGTTACCACATCATCTGTCTATAACTTCACGCTAAATCCCATGCAGGGTAGGCAGGGAAAACGGTGCGCCACATGACGCGGTCCTTACACACGTCGCTCTCTCTTTAACATTCATAGCTCTTCTCATGCACGATTGCCGGTTTCTAAAATCTAAGATTTGTTACCAGATCTAGGTTCTTAATACATAACATTAATGCTACAAGTCTATTAATAGCACACAATTGAATCGTAAAGTCAATAAATTAGTTTATATGTATGTTGTGGCGCCAATGAGATATATTGTATGTCGGAAAGATATTGATTTTATTGCATAATAAATAATTGTAATTAATTGAGCACAGTAAATGTAACAAAAAACAATTTGAAACATAGTTAATTAGGAATAGAAGAAGAAAGATGAAAGTAATTTACACGCCATCTTTTATACTAAGACGACTACAAACAAACATACGTCCCGCCTGATGTAAAAGGGTTATAGACTATAGAGTACAGACGTGTGCAACACAAGAATTATTGCTCGTACTTTGACATCCCTGCTGTCAATACAACACCCCAACATGAGCTCTCTAGTGATTTTATTCAATCACAAGAAGAAAAAGATCCTCATCAATCAAGGAATTATTATTTGGATGTTTCATGAGGTGGAGCTAGTTCCCCAGTCGAGCTGCCACTTATTCAATATTTTTACTATATTATTGTCGTAGAACATTTGAGACGTAAGAATTTATTTTTGACCAGCTCGGTGGCGGAGTGATTAATAATGCTTATGTTGATACTGTTGATTGTAGGCGCTTGGTGGAATTTTGAAGACATCGCGTTCATATTAATACTTGTACTTGTATAGATTCCACTTCACAATTTTACGTCGTATAAAATACCTTGATAATGTTGTAAAGGCGAAACCGGTCGGTAAAAATAATTAATAAATAAAATTGTGAAGTGGAATCTGTACAAGTGCAAGTATGAATATTAACGCGATTAATAATGCTTCTTCGACACCAAGGCTGATAGGTTTGATTCCTGCACAGGACAAGCATTGGCTTGCATGAACGTGTCTGTTTGTTTGTGGGACGAATCAAAGCAGCCCATCTGAGGAAGTACCTCTACTTCACAGAATACCGCAGGCAATTACCAGCTCCCTATATTCCTACGAGTGAGTGAGGTTGCCAGTGAACTCCAAACCAGTATCAGCAACAGATACTTAATATATTGAAAGCGTTCATAGGTTACAGTAATTGCTTTGCTTCAGGCAGGTCGTACGATTGTTTGCCTCCAAATGTTATATAAAGGAAATATATTTGTGGGGTGTAACTTAATTGAATTAAACATTCCGGGATTAATGTGTAAGTTGTAGTCATTATAAAATACATATATAAAAAGGCTATTTATTGATGAGCACTTTTATTAAACAAACAAACAGTTTACATACAGTTTATGTACTATTACGAGCACAAACACAAGTCGACAAAACAAACATCAAGTACAAGTAATGAAAGCGGGCCGCCGACTGACTGGCGGAACGCGGTCTCTCATGCCGGTAGAGCCTAAAGGAGCGCAGCGCGCATGCGCTGCGCGGGCGCGAGTAGGGTGCGGGACGAGGTACGGCTCCGCGAAGTGCGCGGACGAGCTGCGCGTTATAGTTCTCCCCCTCTAACCCCTAACAATGCGTCCCCGCGCTGGGGTTAGCCTTCTTACGTGGTCTTCCCCTTCTCCTCCTTTCCTGTACGGGAGCTGTCGCGTGGCCAACGAAAGGAGTCAGACACGAAACGTGATACTTGCCTAAGGTCGTACCGTCGGGAACGCGCTCCAGAATATAAGTTGACGCGCTGGTTACGTTTTGTATCATATACGGACCGTCGCGGCGAGGGATGAATTTAGGAGTTTGCCCCTTCCCCGTATCATTCAGACCCTGCGTTTTGAGTAGTACGAGGTCACCTACCTGGTATTCCGGTGCAGGTCTGCGCCCGGCATCTGCGTGAATTTTACCACGTTCCTCCTCCGGAACTACGAGACTAGCGTTGTCATCATCTTCATTCTCAGGCCCGTGCCTGTACAGAATGCCATCATCGAGGAGGTAACCCTTGCCTGCCCAGGCCCTCCCCCTAAACGGATCGTCGGACTCGAGGGCGTCAACGATCTTACGTACCTCCGGGTCCAGCAGCTGCCCCTCTCGGATCTCGTGGGTACTGCGTGCCGGAACGTCAACTACTGCCGTGCACAGATCGCACTCCACGTCGTCCACACCCTGCGGGCGGGAGAGTGTATCTGCTAGGACGTTTGACTTACCCGGTGTATACTCGATCCTAAGGTTGTATTCTTGCAGGCTCAGCGCCCACCTGGCCAGGCGACCGCTGGGTGACTTGACACTCATCAGCCATCTAAGAGGCTGATGGTCGGACTTAATAACCACCTCTGCTCCATCTATGTAGCCGCGAAACCTTGAGACGGCCCATACGACAGCTAAGGCCTCCCTTTCTGTAGTATTGTAGTTCCTCTCAGCGGCGGTGAGTAGACGGCTGGCGTACTCAACCGGGCGCTCATCATCTCCCTCCCCCTGGAGGAGAGCTGCCCCAAGAGCATAAGCGCTGCTGTCGGTTCTGAGGGCAAACGGCATACTCTCGTCTGCCTGTCGCAGGATCGGCGCTGACGTCAGCAAAGACTTAATGTGCTCAAAAGCCTTCTGTTGATCAGAGTTCCAATGCCAGATACTTGCCTTCTTCAGCAACGTCGTCAAAGGCCGAGCGACCTCGGCGTAATTGGAGACAAACCGCCTTAACCAGCTCGAGGTCTGCAGAAAGCACTTCAAATGTTTGACATTATCAGGAGCAGGCATCTCTGCTATTGCAGAGGCCTTTCCGGAGTCTACACTTACCTTTATTTTGTGAGTGGCGAAGTCTGTGGCAGGCTCCGCCGAAGCAAACTGTCCCTCTCTGCTAGTTAAGAACTTATTAAGGGCTACCCTGTACTCTGGTGCCAGCCCAGCGCCTTCCCCTTCGCGCAGGCAGACGTTGGAAGCCTCCGCTTGCATCAACTCTGCACTGTTTAACACATAGGAATGGACAAGAGGGAACTTCGCTACTGGGTCTGACGAGAAGTGCCAGGTATCCTTTGCTATGTCTAACACAATCCCCGCACTCGCAATAAAATCGCGGCCTAGCAGGGTCCTGGTCTCGTCACCAGGAAACACCATAAAATCGATGGTGACCTCCTTGTCACCGATAATGACTGGTACCGATGCGGCGAGTACCGTTCTAGATTGTCGCGACCCGTCGGCGAGTCCGATGGTACGGTCTATTTCTCTAAATGACACTCCATTCTGAATTAAAATCGAATGAAGAGATGGGCTTGCTACGCAGTGACTAGCCCCAGTGTCGAGAATGGCTACACCTACCCTACCTACGATCCCTATTTCAACCATCGGGTGCGTGACACTTTCGCTCACTAAAGTATTAAAATCCGCCGATTTTACGTTTTTACATTTATCACATTTCGATCTAATCACCCCTGGCTGGCCACAACCATAGCAACGTATCGAAGTATCGTTCCTACGTCGACCGCGGGGAACTTTCGTATCATTCGAGTTAACATCGAGTTTAGCGTCGGTAGTAGTGGACGAACCACTAGTACGGGCCGCGTTCGTACCTCGCCCGAGTTCGCGCGAGTTTGTCGCGGCGGTCGCGCTTTCGTTTCGTTCGCTCGAGTTACTTACAACAGTAATACCTATTAGTTTCTTTACATCACTATTGCTACTATTAATATTAGAGCTTTTACACACTGATTCCGATATGGCGTCTTCAACAATTCGACACTTCTCTACTAAATCATCGACACTACATATTGAGTCACGTAATACGCGTTTTCGTACACGTCTGTTCATCAAACCGTATATAATGTCTACCTGAGCAGCATCTGGGAGCTTGTATGGGAGCCGAGCGATGCACGCGCGCACCCTGCACGCGAAGACTTCTGCACGCTCACCATCACTTTGCTCGGACGCGAACATATCACGAAACAGTTTAAAACCTGGTCGAGGGGCGCCGTACACTGCACGTAGACGCGCCACGGCGTCCTGCCACGTCGCGACACTAGCGCGGGCGCCGCGCCACCACACGGCGGCGGCACCTTCCAGCAGCATGGGGAGGCCACGTAGCGCGTGAGCGTCGGACACGTCGGCGCACTCCTTGTACACCTCCACAGCGTCTACAAACGCTTCCAGCACCTCCGGGTCCTGCGAGTCACCACTGTAGCGCGCGGTGCACCGTGCGAAGTTTCCTCCTGACGCGCCGGCGTAAGCAGTCGTCACCGTCGTCGCAAGTCCCGGCGACGTTAGCGGCACCGACGCCGCAGTCGGCGTCGAAGCGGCTGGGTTCCATGGTTGCTGCATTCCACGCAACGCCTCCATGAGAGTCCGATTCGTCTCCGCCTGTGCGCGGACGAAAGTCTCCATCATTGAAGACATCAGCCTTTCCGGATCACACACGAAAGGGCTGGCGTAAGTGCGGCTTTTGTCTTGGTCGGCGGCGGCGGCAGCGACAGCGTTGAGGCGATTAGCAGCAGCGGCGCCGCCGTAGTTGTGCGGTTCCGCGGCCTGAAAATCCTCTGAGCCACTGCCTTCCTCGTTTATGTCGTCTGCCCCTGAAGCTAGCTCTTCCGCAGAGCGGGCAGTGCGGGTCGTTCGTTTTGGCGGCATTGTTAGCGGGAAACGATAACACTAACACTGTACTGTGTGGCTCGGCCTCTAGTTGGTGCGCCAGTATAAAAAGGCTATTTATTGATGAGCACTTTTATTAAACAAACAAACAGTTTACATACAGTTTATGTACTATTACGAGCACAAACACAAGTCGACAAAACAAACATCAAGTACAAGTAATGAAAGCGGGCCGCCGACTGACTGGCGGAACGCGGTCTCTCATGCCGGTAGAGCCTAAAGGAGCGCAGCGCGCATGCGCTGCGCGGGCGCGAGTAGGGTGCGGGACGAGGTACGGCTCCGCGAAGTGCGCGGACGAGCTGCGCGTTATACATATAAATTTTGTAAATAAATATATCACGAATATTGTTGACTCAACCATAGAACTTTCGTGGCGCATTTACATAAAACAAATAGTTTTATTTAATGGGTACCATTTGTGCATTAATCCTTCGTCATATGTCAATCAATGTCAATCAATCTATCAATATCAATCAATCAATCAAAACGGATTGACATATGACGGAGGATTAATGTACAAATGGTACTCATTAAGGTATCATTTGTGCATCAATCCTCCGTCATATGTCAATCAATCTATCAATATCAATCAATAAATCAAAACGGATTGACATATGACGCTCGATTCTCCCTGCGTACATCGTAAGGGACACGACGTGAAGATATATAAATATAGTTACATATATAAAATTTTATTGCATTTTTTATACTACGTCGGGAGTTATACAAGCATACGACCCACCTGATGTAAAGCGGGTACCTTAGCCTATTAACGCTTGCGATATATTAATTTTCACTCACGCGATACCTCCTCTGCTGCTTACACAGCAACTCCTTGGGAGCTTCCTGGTGACCTCACTCACACGCACGAACACAACAACCCTCTAGGGAGTTGTTATTTGACTGCGGTTTTCTGTGAGGTGGAGGTACTTCCCCAGACGGGCCGCTTTGATGCGCCCTACCTCTCATAAAATATCCAGACCAAGACAAATAGACATGTTCATGCACACAAATGTTTGCCTTGTGTGGGAATTGAACCCACGAGCGTTGGTGTCAATGTCGCATAATTCACGACTGAGCCACCGAGCTCGTCAATTTAACTTTACGGCGCCACATTTTAATTTCACATCGATATATAGAAACTAGCTGAAGCCCGCGACTTCGTTCGCGTGTATTCCCGTATCGCGTGGGAAGCGCTTTTACTTTTTTTCAAAATGAACAATACATAACTAAATATTGTTGGACTTATTACACAGTACTATGTAGTCCCAAACTAAGCAAAGCTTGTACTATCGTTCCTTCTTTTGTAAATATATATTTATAATACATAGAAAACACCAACACAAACAGGCATACTCAAGCAAACAAATGTTTATCTTGTGTGTCAATCGAACCCACGAACTTTAATGCTAAAATAGTCATCGCCAGCCACACCACCGCCGCGCGCCTAGCTTCTCATTTGTTTTCCTTTTCCTGTTCCATTGATTATTCTGTGTTGACTAATAGATAGACCGAGCATCGTCCCACGCTTCCCCATTCTGTATATAAAGTGTTCACTTGCGCAAAATATTAACTATAGAGTTGGCACACATTTAGGGAGATCAATTAATATAAATTGATAGTTTAAGTGATAGTACACATGACAGCGCCACATTTTAACTTCACATCGATATATAGAAACTAGCTGTAGCCCGCGACTTGGTCCGCGTGTATCCCGATATCCCGTGGGCTTCCTACGGGATACCGGGTTACACGCGGATACGCTTTTTCTACTATTTTTCTTTTCTTCGCTTTCTAAGGGTCTATCTGAACAACCTTTAATCTTCCGCAAGAATTTGGCTATCAAACACTGAAAAAAAATCAAATCCATTCCCAACAATTAGACACACAATCAAATAAACATTTCCATGTAGTAGTAGTTAATATATTAGTTTTTTTATCTACGTCGGGAGGCATACAAGCATACGGCCCACCTGATGTAAAGCGGGTACCTTAGCCTATTAACGCTTGCGATATATTAAGTATCACTCGCGCAATGTCTCAGCAACTCCTTGGGAGCTTACTGGTGACCTAACTCACACGCAGGAACACAACAACCCTCTAGGGAGTTGTTATTTGGCTGCAGTTTTCTGTATTGTGGAGGTACCAGACGGGCTGTTTTGATGCTCCCTACCTCTCTTAGTATAGTTGAAATAATTTGCCGCCGTAACAAATCTTCCCGGTAGCTCAGTTGGAAGGCAATCGAGAGGGCGAACCACACCTATACGGTGAGGGCGCGAGACCAAATGTGAACAAACCGTAATAAAGGGTATTTTAATTGTCTTTTTAACACGCAATACACTTTCATCATTTGTTGTTTGATGAATATGTAACTGACAAAGATGTCTGGAAATAATTCAGCACATACTACCCTGTCCTTAATAATCTTTAATTTTACCATTTGATATCATTATTGTATGCTTATGTATTTTTTTTTTGTATTATCTAATTGACAATTTTAAAAGAGACCTATGTTGGCAAGTTTCTTTCGGCATTTCTTATTCGCCATTGGTCATTTCGGAAATGCTGGATTAAAAAAAGGAAAAAAGTAAAATAAGAGAATTAAATAAGATACAATAAGATTATATTTCAAAAAATGTAAGACGTGTCTAAGTGCCCGAGAGGGCCCAATGGCAAATAAAGATTTTTATCTTTATATTTTATCTTTATCATAAATAATACATTTAGTAAAAGGTTTAAAATTTCAGTGGTTGTTTGCATGATAATTTGAAATCCAATACGTAATCCAAATATACTACATTTTTCTATTAATTTTCATAATAAATGGTATTATAAAATATCGACAACTTTGCTTTTTCCATGAATATCTTGGTTCGAATTTCATCTCTTCGAGAACACCGACTGCGGATTTAAAGTTGTTTCTCAGTTCAACGTTGAGAGAACGTAGGCATAGATGGTGTGACTTGCACTGTACTTTCATCTCCAAGTGTTAAAGTATTTGCGTGGTAATTCTCCAAATTCACAAACCAGTTCGATTTTTTGTTTATACTACTTCGGGACATACAAGCATACAGCTCATCCGATTTAAAGTGGTACCGTAGCCTAGAAACTCTTGCAAGACATTAAGTAATACTCGCGCGATACCACCTATGCCGGTAACACAGCTACATATTAGGAGTTTACTAGTAACTTCACTCACTCGTTGGAACACAGCGATCATGCAGGGAGTTATTATTTGCTTTTTCTATGAGGTGGAAATACTTCTCCAGATAGGCTAGTTCGATGCGTCCTACCTTTCTTAAAAACACCCAAACCAAGGCAAACAAACAGACGTGTTCCTGCACACAAATGTTTGTCCTGTGCGGTAATCGAACTAACGAGCCCTGGTATCAATACTACGTTATTAACCATTACGCCACCGAGCGCATCAAAATGCGATGATCAATCTTATGTCAAAATATTTTTGTTCTACACAACGTTGGGAGGTCAACAAGCATACAACCCACTGGATGTGAAGTTGTTAGTTTGCAATACATGGGGATCACTTCGTGTGATCACGTCCTCGGCTGCTAATGCAGCAACTCCTCAGGAACTTCCTGGTAACCTCACTAACTACTCAGTCTGTTTGTCTATCGTAAACATCATTCGTACTTATCTTTAGAAATGACAAATCAAAAATTGCGAGCCTCACTCTTTCTAAAACATCACGCTTTCAAAGAGTTTGTTATTTGGCTGCCATCTCGATGGCCCTAACTATTTGAATCAAATTTTGTGTTTAGTTAATTTTTGCTTCTTATGTTTAACAATACAGATATCTTTCTTGAAAGAAAAAAATATGTTTTCAAACAAACAACATAAAATATGCGGATCGTGTTCAACATTGACGGCATTATAATTATTACTCATTTGATCTCGTTGCAGGTATGTACGGTTAATTTTGTACAGTCACAAAGGTACCTGGTTCGAAATCCATTACAGCCCTTCTCTTATTACAAATTTTTCGTATTACATTAAACGAGTAATTTTTCGTTTAATGTAATAAGAAATCGTATGTATGTATGTATATCTTCACGCCAGGTCCCTTGCGGGGTAGGCAGAGACAACCGAGCGCCATAAGAAATCGTGTGTATCCAAAATGGTTCTGACGATTTGGATCAAGTCTTGTATTTGGTAAAGCAGGTACTATTATTATTAGGTACATAACTTCACGCCAAATCCCTTGCGGGGTAGGCAGAGAGAACCGAGCGTCAAAGTTACACACTTCACTCCCTTCTTTAATGTTCATAACTCTTTTCATGCACGCTCGCCGGTTACTAGGACTCTTGATATCACCTTCTGATAAAACATGAACAATTTGGTCACGGTTTGTTAGTCTTGGTCTTCCTCGGCTCTTCCTTGGTCGTCCTTCCAATTTTGCATTGTATATCTGTTTCGTCATTCTTTCATCCTGCATCTTTCTACATGCCAGAACCAACGGAGCATGCCTTTTTTATTGTATTATTTTATATTACAAAAATATTTTTGTAAACTCACTCTAAATAAAAATCAACTTTGTTTAAAATTTTAGCACAGATTAATGTAGCAGTTGAAGTAATAAATGTTGTGGCGATAACATAGTACAAGTAAAACGGAAATATGTAATAAATTACAAAATTATTGTCGTTGAGCGAATTTAGATTAGTTTACTTTGTGAAATGTGCGCGAACCCTTATAAATCCTGTTTCATCTAGTGTTGTTAGTATATCGATATAGGTATTTCTTGATAGCTATTAAAGTGACTGTTTATGAATGTATTACCTAATGTATGTACGTATAGTTATGTATAAATGTATGTATGAGTTTACGAGTTGGTAAAAAAGGTGATTTTTCAAATTTCATGGGCTCCCAATTTATACGAGTATAAACGTTACCAGCTATTTTGCATTTATATTTTGTTTTTGACAGGTTTTATGTGTTTTGGTGTCCTTGCCGTTTTTTTGCAATCGCACAAATATGTATCAAAGAGACTGTGTTAAATTTTATGTGAAAAATAAAATTGGGCATTTAATTTTATTTTTCACATAAAATTTAATACAGATTCTTTGATCCAATTTTACGACTACAACGCACTCGAAATGTTGACAGTGGCATTTGGCGAGTCTACTTTATGGAAAAAAACACAGTTTATTAACTGGTATAAGCTGTTCAGAGAATTAATGACGATGCTCGTCCTGGACTCCTTGACATGCAACAACCGATGAAAACGTTGAATTAGTGAAGAAAATTGTTATGGCTAATTGTCGAATAACTTAGATTCGAGAAATTGAGAGGATATCGGTATTTGCCGTCAGAAACCCTGAAGGAGGACCAGAACTTTCTTAGGTAAGGTCACAAGTCCTTAGAAATATGCCGGTTCTTTATACACTGCTATATAGACAGATATAAATAAATGGAATACATGTATGTATTGGTACTTTACAATTTACTGTTAGCCACTTCAATCCTGCTCAGTTGATTAAAACCAGTTGTTAACAACAAAACAATGGAACTATTATTCAATTATTTCTTTATTTGTGAGACATTAGTTCGCTCATTACTGTATTTGGGTTAGTCTATTAATTGAACTTGGCAGAATGAGTTCAATATAGATTAATATCTGTTGTTTGAGAATGAGATTGACATTGAACTAGTAACCTGTAATTGCTTCCTTAGTGGCAACTTTTTAAAATTAAAGTATAGTCAAGTAGAGTCTTTATAACGTTTTGGTAGTTTTTTTATACAACGTCGGAAGGCATACAAACATATGGCCCACCTGATGTAAAGCGGTAACCGTAGCCTATGAACGTTTGCAATACATTAAGTATCACCCGCGCGATGCGATTTTCGCTGTGTTAGCACCGCTGCTAACATAGCGAAAAAAATGCTGTTGCCCTTTAGCCACATTGTAATTGGGTAGATATTTTTTTTATTGTTTCATAACTAGTTATTAAAGATTCCTCTATAACAACTATTCCACATTCTAACTTGAGATTGATAACCTGTTATGTTGCACTGGCATAAAATTATACATATTCGTTAATGTCCAATGCGTCTGCGTGCTTTTGTTACCTTTTCTCGATTAAACGGCTCTATGGATTGTATTAACATTCCATATGGAGTATTCTCAGGGCTGGAAAAGGGCATAGAATTCAGTTTATCGCAATAATGGGATCCCCATGCAAGCAACGGAGGCGATACTATTTCCATAAGAGGAACGAGATCATATCATACATTCCTGCTACAGTGCCTTCTATGTATTCAAAATTTACAGCGACAACCACCAAAAACAGCAATGAGCAATGAAGTTCGTTGCAGTCCCGGGCTTATGAGTATGGCTACCTTGGAAAGCGGAATGTTAACAGAGAAAATCAGTAGAAGTAAGAAGCTTCTGGATATCACATTGAAAATGTGAGCGACATCAGGTGCCAGGTGATGACTTTGACGAGCTCGGTGGCTCAGTCGTGAATGACGCGACTTTGACACCAACGCTCGTGGGTTCGATTCCCACACAAGGCAAACATTTGTGTGCATGAACATGTCTGTTTGTCTTGGTCTGGGTGTTTGAAGAGAGGTAGGACGCATCAAAGCAGCCTGTCTGGGGAAGTATCTCCACCTCACAGAAAACCGCAGCCAAATAACAACTACCTAGATGGTTGTTGTGTTCCTGCGTGAGAGTGAGGTCACCAGTGTGCTTCCAGGGAGTTGCTGTGTAAACAGCCGAGGAGGCATCGCGCGGGTGATACTTAATATATATATATATTATAAGCGTAAAGGCATAAGAGCCTAAATAATTTAATAATCAAGTGAAGCTTGACTGGCGTGCTAACCATTTACTATTATCCATAAACCATTAAGCTAATTGACTGCGGATGAAGTGCTTACAATAACGTTATATTTTAGTTCCTAAATATCTCAGCGATTGAGCCAATTATCAATTATTTACCAATTAATTATCCATTGACCAATGGGAGAATATTTTAACCTATAAGATGATAAGTGCCGCGACGTTGATCCGCGAACTAGCCAATTAGAACTGTATGTTTATGGCTATATCTTACTTTGAAAAGGGCTTCATCGGTTCTCCATAGGTCACTTTTTTTATGCTTTAACTTATTACTATTAGGAACTATATCTGTGAGCATTACCTAGCACTTCAATTTCAATGAAATAGATTGCAAAAGAGTCGACACACTTGGTAATTCTTATTAATGCAGCCAGATCTACATAACATACCACTTCTTGACATACAATGAATTAAACATAACAACGCCAAAGCTTGCGCGCCCAGAGGACATGATGTGGCGTTTATTAGATTAACGCGTTTGAATGACAACTGTACGAAACGGTACTATACAGCTACTTAGCACATAGTAACAAAGTCCATGCAAATGGCCTCCTCTTCAAGAATTCTCATACCGCTGTATCCTTTACTAACATAAGTCCTGTCAATTTTATGCTATTAAATTATTGAAGTTTCTCAATTCGACACATAACCTAGAATAACAGAGTAGACACAAATGGCGTCCTTTTGAAAAAAACTCGTACGACAACGCAGAATTAACGTGTTTCTGGAAATCATCAGAGCTTATGTTCTTTTATTTTTTTATATTTATTGTATCATCTATTATTTTCTGGATATACTTACATATAACATACAGCGGCCTTTCATCTTTCCTAGCATAAGCCCTGCCAATTTCATCCTTTTAAATGAGTGCAGTTTTTCAATTATTAACATTTTCCATGCACCGAAAACCGAAGAGAATGCATGAAAAAGTTGATGCGTGTGAAAGAAGCGACAGAGGTATGTTTGGTCCGGTGTTCCTGGCGTTTCATAGTCATTACCTATCCCAGTGGGAGACAGGCATGATGATATGTATGTATGTAGTTTCTAAATTCGAGCGTAATTTGGCACGTGTAGATTTATTTATATAAGAAGGTGGAGACAATGTCAAATAAAGAAAAGGACGAAGATTAAAATAGTTTGTAGGGAGCGAAGAAATGCCCACGGCACGGAACAGAGCAACAAGTGCTATGCTGTATCTCTCGCGTTTCAGCTCAATTGACCGCAATGTCGAAGGAGCCATGGGTTGGTGGGTAAATTTATTCCCGATTTAATCGATTTTTTTAACATCTACTTTTTTAAATCTATTGCTGGATAGTTTAATCGCCTTTAGAAGAGCCGCCTTAGTGGCAACAATCCTCTTAAACTTCTCGGAACGTTACTCAATTGAATGTGTGTTGTTTGATGCATGGTAAAGGTCATAACAGACTTAATTTATTTTGACAAATGTCATTTTAATTCCGCAACAAAGAGAACTAAGTCGTACCTTGGTTGGCATCACTTTGTCAATTCTTAGTGCTGGATGTGACCTGCAAGTTTTTTTTAATAGCATATTGATTATACATTTTTTTTGACGAGCACGGTGGCGTAGTGATTAGTAATGCTACTTTAATACCAACGCTTGTGGTTTCGATTCCCATACAGGAAAAATAATGCGTCCGTGAACATGTCTATTTGGGTATAGGTCAGGTTGTTTTAAAGAGAGGTAGGGTGCATTAAAGCAGCTCGTTTGAGAAAGTACCTGTACACCACAGAAAACCGTAACCAAATAACAACTCCCTGGAGGGTTGTCGTATTTCTGCGTGTGAGTGAGATCACCAGTAAGCTTGCAAGTGATAATTAATGTACTGCAGCGTTCATATGATACGCTAATCGCTTTACATCAGGTGATCAGTACGCTTATTTGCCTCCCAACGTTGCATAAAAAAAGCATGCAACGCGATGCCACCTCTACTGCATAGCAACTCCTTAGGAGCTTTCCGGTGACCTCTCTCACACGTAGGAACACAACAAGAAAGTTGTTATTTATTTTATATTTGTTGTGTAACGACATAAAGTCTTAGTACCTTACTATTTATTTGCAACATTAGTGGTACTCGCCACTGAGTTAAATTGTCGATAGGCACTATGACGATTACCTCACATGCTCAATATAATCGTCATTTAAGCTCATACCTGTCCCTCTAATTTACCGATGTCCCCGATTGCATGCTCAATGACCGTTGAAGATAGTTTCTGGAGGACGAGAAATTACTTGAAGATAATCTCACAGGATATGCTTACAATTAATCTTTGGGAAGCAAGATCTTCTTATTCTATCACTCTTATTTCTCACTGCTACTTTGTATTCTAATATATTTTATTATAATATCAAAAGTAGCAGCAGGTTTCAGATTTCATCATACAATTTCCAATATCCATATAGGAAAGATAAAGTAAGCAAAATTTTATGCAATTTAATATTGTCCTTAGCGTTATTCCGTTGTCTAATCCAATTCCCATTGGATCATACAGGATTGGAGTGGTACGCTTCCTAAGTCTGACGATTTGGTGATACTGATTCCTACATTGAGTGACTGCCGTCATACCTCCACAACCCAGACGGAACACTTCTTTGGAAATATAAGTTCTTGGACGTGCGGGTTGCCTCATGATGTCTTCCCCCATCGCCGAGCAAGTGTAATTAAAACCATGTACACAAATCCGCAAACTCGAACTTAGTGCTATGACATGCTAGGATTCGAACCAGGGACCAGTTGTTCAATTGGCCGGTACTTTAACCAATTTAATATCAGTTTAATAAGTATGTCGATACAGATACACAAATCGACAATAATGAACGACTATTGAGAACTCGATGTAATATTGCGAAATTTAATTTACGATAGGCACCAAAGCTAAAATATATAGACAACATATCTCAACATATCTTCATATTATACTACCTAGTCTGACAGGCAGTAATTATATGTCCTGCTGTATAATATTGACAGAAGTGAAATAATATTGTCGTATAAGAGAAGAAATGCGTCTAAGGGCTCGGTCAGGGAGACGCGGAGCTTCAAACGGCGCGTGCGCAGCGGGCTGCGGAAAACTCAAACACGTGTAAATCGTTCACGGAGAGGCGTTATTACGTGCGATTGTTTGAAATGTAATGTCGCATACGACGTGCGACGCCTCAGAGTACATGACAACCATCACCCCATGTTAATATCTAAACAAAGCTGGCAGAATGCGAGCAAGTTGCGAGCGCTGTAGCGTGTGATGCAGCGCATGACGTAGTGAGCGTCGAAACGGGCGACGCGGCGAGCGTAGCGTCAGATATCGCTATTCCGTACACCCTACACCATGCACAGAATCCACTAGTTACGTATGTTCTCCATAAACGGAGATAACACTTGAAGGCACGTTACACGCCCCGCACACCACACTGCCGAGCGCGCCGCATCTCTCTTGAAGAGCCCTTATTCTTATCTAACACTACTTAACCGCCCCGGCTTCACACGGGAATATAGATAGAAATATAAAGCATTTATTTAGACAAATATAACATAATAACAATTCCTAATGAAATAGCAATAGCAGTGATAGCCGCAGTAATGGTTCCCGGTTCGAATTCAGGCGGGGGCATGTATCACTATAATTCTTGTTTTCGGATTTATGTACATATTTATCACTTGCTCGGCGGTGAAGAAAAACATCGTAAGGAAACCCATACGTCCAAGAAAATATATTTCGGAAGACGTGTGACCTAACCGGAAGAAAACAAATATCTGGTTTACCCTCTATGTTGTGGAGGCCTGACAGCAGTCGCTCCATGTAAAAAATCAATATCTTCGCCAAATCCTTAGGCTAAGATTGCGGACCCCGCCAATCTTAATGGATTAGGAAAAGGGATAAAACGAAGAAGAAGAATTCCTTATGAAACTATTTGGTTGGATAAGAGTTATTATCATGGAATGTCACCTTTTAATTTTACCTGTGACTTAAATATATGTTCGACGTATAGACTCGCAGATTTTTTTTTGTGGGTAACGAAAAGTACTATAAACATGTATTACTTTAGTTTGTGTAATTATAGGCTATAGTCTATTATAGGCAAATATTTCAATACCTTGGGTTACATTATAGTAGTATTATTGAGAAGATCTCTATTTTTTTTGAATATTAAATATAGCTATATTACTCGCTGATTATGTAGGTAGGTGTATATAGATGAAACATTTTGAATGAAATAATTTTTAACGGAAGTATCGCGAAAACGCAAGACAATACTAGGTGAAACATTGATTTAAATCGGTTTAGTAATTTTTGAGTTTATCTATTATATACGAATATATATACGAACAAACATACAAAAAATCAAATCTCTTCTAGCTAAATATTTATCTCGAGGTCGTCATTGTTTCGGAGTACATGTAAAGTGGTTGTTCTCTGGTATTGTCGAACAGAAACGATTATTCATTTAGTCGATAAGCTGTGGGTTGCTTGAAAACACGCATTCACCTCACAGAAAACCGCATCCAATGACAACACACTGAAGGATTTCTGTTTCTGCGAGTGACGCAGATTACCAGTAAGCGTCCAATGAGGCGCTATGTTAGCAGTTCTGGCGATAACACGCGATCGTTATTTCTTGTATTGCAAGCATTCATAGGCTACGGTAACCAATTTAAATCAAGTGAGTCGTATGTTTGTGGGCTTCTCGACGTTGGATAAAAATACATTGGCCAATTCGCAGTGAAGCTATATGATGGAGTATGCTTCAATACACCTTCGATTGAAAAAGACCTTGTATCCTTCCGAGTATAGTTTGATGTGGTAGGGTTATTTTACCACAATTTATTACAATAGTATAAAGGCATGTCAAAATAATACTAAGTTATTCATTGGTTAAAAATACTCTCCAATCTCTCTAGCGAAATGAATGTAAAAGAAAAATTGTACCTATGTATCGACTATACAATCGTATTTTATCAGAAGATGATGTAAAGGGTCCCTTATTTTCGTATTTTATCAGAAGATGATGTAAAGAAAGAGAGCGAGCATTAGCTATCATCAATGTACAGAAGTAAAAGAGAGTTCGATGCGCGTGTCATTCTAAACATGCAGGTTAAGCAATGTCGACCGCAGCCTGTCTATGGAAGGGTTTATCTATCTCGAGTTTCATCGTGTTTTGGAGGGCATATGCAATGGGTCCCGGCTGTTGTCGATAGATGACTATCGTTAAGCTAAGTCAGTGGCCATCGGGCGGCTTGAAAACACAGGCTTACAGGATGGATGGATTGATGTGGATGGATGGATGGTACAGAAGTAAGTGAGGGTGTGTCTAAGAACTAAGTCATCAAGCTTAGCTCAGTACTACGCAATATAAGCGCGAAGTGTGGACGAACGCTGATGCGTTGCGCGAACATTTGGCTTCACGTCGCACCTGAACATGTTGCGAGCTTTTCACAAAACGGGATATACAGGGCAATGTGAGGGCGCACAACGACGAGTATAATAGATGCTATGTGAAGAATTAGGCAGATTTTATGTAGCGTAACAAGAGGGTTAGGCGGGCTAAACCCTGCGTGTGCAAATTGCAGGGGTTTTCACGCATCGTAGAGTCGACAAGGGTTCTACAGCATCATTCACGCTTTCTATTTGCATTGCAAATGTTCGAATGTATACCAACGTGTTTAAGTGCTTACTAGAAGTATTATTTTTGTATTACGTAATCCTTTTATTCTTAAAAGGGTTTCCAGTACTTTTAACCCAAAGGTTTATCCTAAAATAGAATAGAATAGCTATATTGTGGCACTGGTGATTACAGAATATATAGGTGATCGTTTATAAAAGTGATCGTTGCTTATATTTTCTCTCAGGCAGTACAAATAACCAATTTTGGTTTGAAATATCAGATAAACAGGAATAATTCGAATAAAAACAGATATAAATAAATATTGTTCAAGTTCAAGACTCGCTTACCGCGAAATCGTACGTTCGGTGTTAAAATAAGAAAAGGTATATTCCGTTGGTTCGGCCGTATAGAAAGAACAGGATGCAGTAATGACGAAACAGATATACGATAGGAAGGATGTAGAAGCCGAGCAAGTCTAATACTCACCTACCATGACTAAATTGGTCATGGTATATCGAAAAGTGATGTCAGGAGTCTTAGGAACCGACGAGTGTGTATGAATAGAGTTATGAATGATACAGAAGCGACTGAAATATGTAAGGACCGAGTCGTATCGTGCTCGGTACTCTCTGCCTACCGCACAAGGGATTTGATGTGAAGGTATAAATAGGTAGATAGATTAAATCGGAGCCCGCATTTAAAATTTACAAAATTTCTATGCAAAGTAACATAAAATCTTGCGTTGTATACTTGTAATAAGTGTGTGGGTATGTGGCAGAGCAGAGGGCGTGAGAGAATCTAGCCTAATCTTATCTATTTAAGTCTAATCAAAAGTCAAAACCAATCTTGTAGGTGACGCGATGACGCCATGTTTCTTGATTGAAACTTGATGTACTGTATTTAATCTTAAGGGTTAGAACCCTGTGTTAACTTATTAGTTTAAATGCCATATTTGAAGGCAGTCTATTACGACTCAAATAAATTAACTTCACATGTTTCACATATAAAATTCTTGGGCCAAAAAGGGCTGAGAAAACACGTGGCCGCTCCTTCAAGTCGGAATCTATTTGTCCAACCAACTGTTATCTGTTGACAGCTACGTGCTTGTCATTGTGGTGAATTAATCTCCTTCTTAATGTTCCGTATTACAACTTTCTACAATAAGGGACATTTGTGGAAAATAAAGAAAATAAACAAACATTGAGAACGCAGAATTTCAAAGCTACTACGATTATAACAACAAGAAAAATTAAATTAATGAAAAGCAAAACTCGACTAGAGGGCGGCACTTAGCGAGATCGAAAGCAATCGATTGAATGAATTTACGAGTCAACAGATGAAGCTGGTAGTACCGACATTCGCATCAACAACAAGAGTGTACATTTGCACCGTAACATACTGAGAGAATCAACCGCTTTGTCTCGATCTCCACACTCGGTCCTTGCACATAACACACCTCACTCGCTTTATTTTAACCTTGCTCTAAATAATCAATGTGGATTTAATCTTGTGTACTCCAAAAACTGCGACTATAAACTTTATTGGCCTATAAAACAGCATTACATTGGTGCTGGTCTGCCAAAAGCAATCCACTGTTTAATTTGTCACTTATTTTCTGATGACACAGTGTTACATTGTTGCGGTATATCCATGATTCATTTGCTATTATGAACTGTCGTATATCTTTTTTATACTGTTGAAAGAACGCCAAACCTGTCACTAAAATGGTCACACATGTTTATTTTTAACGTATAATGACTAAACAAGGTGCCCATGCATTAAGCAAGCGTTAAAATTGACATCAGTCCTCTTTCAAGAAGTTAGAGAACATCGGTGGGGTGCGGTGTTGTCGGCGTGAACGCGGCGCGATCAAATACCAGGGTTGTGTATTAAATCTTTCACGAACGCAACGGGGTAATTAATTCGTAATTATCTCTTTCTCAGCGGTGAAGGAAAACATCTAAAAGTTATGGAGGCCTAACGGTAATCCATGTAAAAACAGTATCTTCGCCAACTCCTTACGCTTAAGTAGCGGACAGCGTCAATCCTAAAAGATTAGGAAACGGAGGAAAATGCTAAAAGTAGAAGTTCTTAAAGCCACACAGAAAATTCATACACTATATAGGTAGGTATTTTTGCAAACGTTCGAAAATGCTGCATGCGAATTGAATATTCTGTATAAATCACGGATCTAAATGGATGGGTGTAAATGATCCTATGGCACATTATAGGAAACTGAAACCAAATGACAGTCACCTGTAGGATTGGTGGATTACTAGAAATCAGTCGTATGACCAGAAAATTCCCGATAAATTGCTTTACTGGCAAGAATAACGACGTCCTTATGTTGCAATCATACATTGGCTATAATGACAACTTAATATCACTGGGGTCGTCAGTTTATTTTGCATCCGGCGTAGTATATCAACACTGTCACATCGCAATAAGTTACATTAGACTTAATCACCATAAAAGCACTTGACTGCGCATGAAGGTAACCCACGTTAACCCACAAAAACGTTGTGTTTTAGCGCCCAAATATTTCAGCGATTCCAGGCTAATGAGCAATGGCAAGAATATTTTTAACAATAAGCCGATAAGTGCAGCGATGTTGAGCCCTTGCCAATAAGAGCTACGCGTTCAACCCTTCCCCCATGAAGTTACTGCGTAAAATCGGTCACATCACTTCTCCACGGGTTATTTACTTCATGGGCTTAATACTCGTAGATACAGATTTTGCACTTAATAAATGCCATCACGGCGTCATACGAAGCAAGATCTACCAAAGAGAGAATTGACAATGCTCACGTAAATTCAATAGATAAGTAACGTAAAAATTAGGCAATTATCGAGGGCTCCTAACAGTAGTCATATATAGCTACAGATATGTCTTAACATTAGCACTTACTACTACTATAACTTCACACCAAATCCCTTGCGGGGTAGGCAGAGAGAACCGAGCACCACATAACCTAATCCGTACACACCTAACCCGCTTCTTAAGCATTCATTGCTCTTCTCATGTACGCTCACCGGTTTCTAAGGCTCCTGACAAAGTCTGATAAAATACAATCAATTTGGTTATGATAGATAGGTCTTGGCCTTTTTCGGCTCATACATATTTCTACTTTCGCATTGTATATCTGTATATCTTTCCTCCTGCATTCTTCCTACAAGCGTTAAGTGTTGGGACCAACATTGCATTGTGTATAGCGAGTTGTGTCTTCTGGCTCAAGCTTTTACTACCAAGAAGTTTTCCCAACGCTCTATTTGCGCTATTCGCAGCACTCACTCATCTTTCCACATCAGAGGTGCATCTTCTATCCCTGCTCCAAGCACCACATCCAAGATATAAAATCTCATTCACTTATTCTGACACTTCATCCTCAATCGTAGTCCTTACATTGATTCTGGTTTCTTCTCTTCTGAATACCATTATCTTTGTTTTTTCGCATTGAATAGTAAGCAATTCCTCCAGCTCCACTCTTACAATCGTCTTTCACTATTGTGACCAATGTTTTGCAGCTCAGACAACGCAAGAAGGTCCCGCGCCTTCTTGCGTCGTCAAGTCGTTTATTGATTTGTGCCATAGAGGAAATAATCTATGAAGAGCCGATGAGACCGATATTACGTAATAACTCAATTCAGAGATACGGGGGCGCGGGGGGGAAGTATAACGTGCAACTCTTTTGGCTATTTCGCGGATCAACATACATATCGGTTAAAATAAGCTCCCATTGGTCAGCAATTTCGAATCGTTAAGATATTTAGATGCTAAAACACAATCTTTTTGTAAGCACGATTCATGCACATTCTAGTACTTTATTGGTTTGTAGTATGTGTACTAGCATAAGGTAACGCGAACGCATAAAATTTCTCCTCAAAAATCGCTTAACGCGCCCAAGAAGTTTTGCTTCAACATTCAATTCAGAACAGTAAACCATAACAGACAGTTTCAGGAAATTGAGAAGATTGACAGAAGAAAGTCGGGCGATTTCGCCATACGTAAGAGGAGAAATACGGCACCATATTCTATTATCTCTAGTCGGAGAAATCGCAAGCCATGTTTACGCGCGTACGTGACGAGATCAGAAACTGACTCGAGAAATATGTACAACACAATATCTCGACGAAATAGGGATTCGTAAGTTTCCTTGTGTATTTTTTGCGGATAAGTGTTAGTAAGATGTTTTTTGAGTAGTTATACACATGCGTGGAATCCTCAATGCACGCTAGTGTTATAAATGTGATTATTAAAAAAAAATGTGATTATTTCGACTTATTATATAGTGGATAAATAACAGAATAGAATTCTGAAACAGTTCGTTAGGTTCTTATCTTCATCTTTTTATCTGTACAATACCTGTATGTGAGTGTAAGGGCTTCTTTATATTGGCACACAGTGTAATAATGTCTTTAGTCGTGGACAGTGTGTTTGAATAAAGTCTCTTTTATTTATTTTAAATGACCAATATATAAGACAAAACAAGCATACGGTTCACATCATGTAAATTGGTTTTCGTATGAACAGTTGCAATACGAGGAGTGCATTGCTGTGCAATCTTGAGCATTGCCACATCCCGCTGCTAATATGGCAACTTATCAAGAGTATACTAGTTACCTCAATCCCCCGCAAAAGCACAAAAACCATCCACGGTTTTTACTAACTTGCGGTCTTTTCAGGAACACCATTCCTATATGAAATCTATATGTTTGTCTGTGCGATTGTCTGTCGCTTTTTTTTCGAATATTCGAATTTTGAATTCAGATTCCGATTCAGCATAAAAAAGTAGAATAGGAATGTTCAGGAACACCGTTCCTATCTCTTAAGGAACATGGTCAAAATGGCCAACATATTAAAAAAAAATTGAATTGTTATATAATTGACGAGCCAGGTATTCCTCTGGCAATGCAAGCTTACGCATTCTCAACTGGTTTTAAAATAGAAATAGTTTGTCTGCTTTGAAGCGTCCAACCACTCTTAAATAATGTATACATACAGTGTATTACTGCTATCGATACATTTAATTGTATCGATATTAATTTGTTGTGTGGTATATGTAACTGTCAATATAAATTAACCTTTAGAAGGTTTAAAACGTCAGTCGCAACGTAAGTACATCAATTGATTTTTATACAAAATTGGGAGGTATACAAGCATACGGTCCATCTGATCTAAAGCGGTTACCATAGCCTATGAACGCTTGTAATACATTAAGTATCATTCACCCAATTCCACCTGCTAACGCAGTGAATCCTTAGGCGCTTACTGGTGACCTCACTCACTCGCAGAAACATAAAATCCTTCTAGGGAATCGTTAGTCGGCTGTTTTCTGTGAGGTGGAGGTACTTCCACAGACGAACTGCTTTGATTTTCTTTTTATACCACGTCGGAAGACATACAAGCATACGGCCCGCCTGATGTAAAGCAGTTGCCGCAGCCTAGTAACGCCTGCAATACACCAAGTATCACTCGCGCGATATCTCCTCTGCTGCTTATACAGCAACTCCTTTAGAGTTTACTGGTGACCTCACTCACATGCAGGAACACAACAACGCTCTTGGGAGTTGCTATTTGGCTGCGGTTTTCTGTGAGGTGAAGGTACTTACCCAGAGGGGCTGCTTTGACGCGCCCTACATCTCGTAAAACATCCAGACCAAGACAAACAGACATGTTCATGCACACAATTTTTTGTCTAGTGTGGGAATCGAACCCACTAGTCAAAGCCCTGTAATTCATGACTGATCTTGGCAAAAAAATTTGATTCGTTCTACCTCTCTTAAACCGCCCAGAGCAAGACAAACAGACACACAAATGTTCATGCACACAAATGTTTGTCCCGTGTGGGAAAGTCGCGTTATTAACCACTGTGCCACTGAGCTCGTCAAAACCAATTTATGAACCAATCAGACGCTTGAAGGAGAAAATATTACAAAATCGATGTCCAATTAGTAGAGATTTAAAAAATACATTAAGTTACCTATACGTATACCGCTAAGGTGACAAACAAACATATGGCATGCCTGATGGTAAGCAATTACCGTAGCCTATAGCCACTTGCAACAGAGGTATCACTCGTTCGTTGCTACCCTAACTATATGTAAATATTTACACAACGAAAACTAAATAATACAAAACTGAGTGTTCAATGGATTTTTATACCACCAAGGTGGCAACCAAGCATACGGCCTGCCTGATGGTAAACAGTCACTGTAGCCTCTGGATATATGCAACGCCAGGGGTGTCAGAAAACTATTGTAATATTCGATTGCTCTCTCTGCATGTTATTTACTTTTTGCTAAAGAGCTGAGAGCTTTGCAGATGAGTAGTTTTTGACCTGAAAATTAACATTGTGACGACGCGAGTTAAATAGCGGGGAGAAGTTAATTATAACTGAGGGGGGTACGTCACGTGATACGATCATAATATCACTATTTAAGTTAAAATTTTACAAGTCACACGACGCAAACGGTTTATTGGAAAACCTTAGCTTACTATAACAAATGTAATCATGTTGCTCGTTAGTTCAGGACAAATCAACATTTTATTTAATCTTCTGGTTATATAAATTATACCCTATTGCTCCGTTTGTTCGGACATGTCAACGAATGAAGGATGAAAGAATGACGAAACAGATATACAATGCGAAAGTGGAAGGATGTACGAGCCGCAGCCGAAGTGTGTAAGGACGGCGTCTTACGGCGCTCGGTTCAGTCTGCCTACCCCGCAAGGGACCTGGCGTGAAGATATACATACATTGATGAAATTATATATTACGATTCGACGGACATTAGGCAATTTAGTCCAAAATATAAAATACATCCCTTTAGACACTGCAGTAGTCCCTACTACAGTGTTCTTAGTTTCAAGTTTTTTCTTATTCCCGGTCTTCTTTCATTTCCACGGAATACTGGGATCATCATTATCCTAACGTTTTTTTTTTTTAAATAGAAATCACATCCACAAGCTCTTTGGCCCGTGTCTTTTTTTGTTTGTCACGTTTTGTTAGTTTAATTTATTGTTCGCTCCGCAAGTGCTTACAATAAGTGCTTATGTTAATTAATGTTAATTTTGCGTGCTTTTTTCCTTTACAGGCTTAAAGCTAGTCTTACAATTGTTAACCGAAGTGAGAGATGCGGGCAGACCAGTCCCGCCGCGCGGCACCCGTTCACGAGTTGACGCGAAAGGCAGCCATCGCCGTGCTCAACCATATTTTAGGGAACTCGGCGACCCGCCCCCGGCGCCGCTACGCGTCTGGACAGTTTAGTGAGCATGACTGCTCGCTTCCCTCAGTTCAGCTTTCGTTTTTTTTTTTCCAGAATCGAAAGGAAATGGCGCCCCGAAGTTGCGCCTGTTTGCCGTTCTTTTCTTTCGTCTTTTCCGTTGTGAGGGAGGAGGTGGAGGGACCGCTCCCTGGGTCCTCAGAGCTTTGAGTCAACGTTTTGATGACCTTCTCGTCCCTCGCCCTCCTATCCTAACGTTAATATTAGTTAAGTCCTAAGCTTTCATTTCGGAGTCTGGGATCCACTTTTCGACATGTACTTCTCCTTTACGTGGTCTTCGGCATCGCTTACTGTTTGACCATTGGCACGCATGTCCGCCCTTATCGTCTCTGAGATATAGCACTACAAACCTATAGTTTAAATTAATTAGTGCTAATAAACAAACTGGAGATGAACTTTCATGTTCATTTTTTACACTATTATTAATTTCTAGGACACACTTTAACAAGAATGCGCGTTATTTGTATCCTTTTAAAAATAAAATTTCGTTCAAATTAAATTCCACTGCCGGCCAAGAATATGTCCTAACAAACAGGAAAATATTTGAATCGCAAATCCAACCATTTCCCTCCAAAATAGAACGGAAGCCGTATTTTGTATCCAATTTAGGGAACAGTCCTCGAAATTGGTTTTATTAAATTTTCCTTTGCTAGATAATTAGTTAAGTTGATTATTGTCGTGCAAAACACATTGTTACCGTTTTGAATTACAGCTGTGGTCAGGAAATTACAATGAAAATGGACAATTTATTTGTGTTCATATTGTTGTTTTTATAATATAGGTATAATTTTAGGGTTTCCGTAAGAGGAACCATACCTTTAAAGAGTGGTAGGGCACAATAAAGCAGCCCGTCTATGGAAATATCTCTATTTCACAGAACTCGCAGTCAAATAACAGCTCCTGTGTTCCTTTCAGGTTGTTGTTACATTTCGCTCCTGATGATTTGCTGTGGAAGAAGCACGCTAGGCAATGTCATGTATTGTAAGCATTTTTAGGCTACGGAAACTATTTTCCGTCCGTCAGGTGGGTCGTATGCATATTTGCTTTCCGACGTAGAAAAATAGATCTGCCGCTCTACCATCAGTTTGTCCGTATAACTGGGATCATTAGTTACTAATTAATTTAGGATTAGTTTTTGACGAGCTCGGTAGCTTAGTCGTCAATGACGCGACTTTGACACTAACGCTCGAGGGTTCGATTCCCACACAAGACAAACATTTGTGCGCATGAACATGTCTGTTTGTCTTGATATGGATGTTTTAAGAGAGGTAGGGCGCATCAAAGCAGCCCGTTTGGGAAAGTAGCTCCACCTCACGGAAAACCGCAGCCAAATAACTACTCCCTAGAGGGTTCTGCGTGTGAGTGAGGAGTTGCTGTATAAGCAACAGAGGGGGCATCGCGCGGGTGATACTTAATATATCGCAAGCGTTAATAGGATACGGTACCCGCTTTCCATCAGTTGGGTGATACGTATGCTTGTATGCCTCCTGACGTAGTATAAAAAAGTAAGCTTTTTAAAAATATAATAAATAATATAAATATATCAAACTTTATATGCAACACTATAACGTTTTTTGTTTATAAAAAGAATATTGTATGTAGTACAGTACTAGTAAAAGGTGCAGTACACACGTGTGTCATTAATATTCCTTTGAGTTATTAATATTCTTTACAGCAGCCCTACACACAATATTCTAAAAAGACAATAAAAATTCTAATCTCTCTATCTATCTACCTATAACTTCATGCCAACTCCCTAGCGGCGAAGACAGAGAGAACCGAGCGCCACGTAACATGGCTCACTCGCTTCTTTCACATTCATTGCTCTTCTAATGCACGCTCGCCGATTCCTAGGGCTCCAGATAAAACCTTCTGATAGAACATGATCAATTTGGTCATGGTAGGTAAGTCTTGGTCTTTCTCGACTCCTACATCCTTCCACTTATATCTGCTTCGTCATTCTTTCATCCTGCATTCTTTCTGTATGTTCGCAACTAACGGAGCATGTTAAAATTAGGATAAGACGACACCTACACCAGCACTGGCATGATCGCCCCAATCGTCGGAACCCAAGTCAACCTTACCTAGAAGTTGACAATGCTCTGGCGCCGGCTTTCCTCTGGGGGTTGGGAGGTCGGACGGCAGTCGCTTTTTACCAGAGGGAGACTTTGTACAAAAGTCGCCTGCCTGGCGGTAGAAATAGGTGACACAAAGGTACCCACACCTTTGTCTCACCTATTTCTAGTTAATAGATTCAGGCGTTATTTTGCGAAAGTCAAATTTACATGCAATTTGATCTATCTATAACTTCACGCCAAATCCCTTACGGGGTAGGCAGAGAGAACCGAGCGCCACGCGACTCGATCCTTACATACCTCACTCGCTTCTTTTACATTCATTGCTCTTTTCATGCACGCTCGCCGGTTTCTAGGGCTCCTGACATCACCTTCTGATAGAACACGACCAATCTGATCATAATACGTAAGTCTTGGTCTTCCTCGGCTCCTACATCCTTCCACTTTTGCATTGTATATCTGCTTCGTCATTCTTTCATCCTGCATTCTTTCTACATGTCCGAACCAACGGAGCATGCCTCTTCTTATTTTAACACCGACGCTCTCTTTCAGACCAACTCTGCTTCTAACCTCATCATTGCGGATACGGTCTGCAAGTGTTACACCATAGATTTTGCGCAACGCTCGCATTTCAACCGCGTTTATCCTACTTTCATGCTCTCTCTGCCATACCCAGCTCTCGCTTCCATAAGTAAGCGTTGGGACCAGCACTGCATTGTGTATAGCCAGCTGCGCCTTCTGGCTCAGGTTTTTACTGCCAAGAAGTTTTCCCAACGCTCCATTCACACTATTCCCAGCACTCACTCGCCTTTCCACATCTGCGGTGTACCTTCTATCCCTGCTGAAAGCGCATCCAAGATATACAAACTCATCCACTTGTTCCAACACTTCATCATCTACCATAATTCTTACATTGGTTCTGGTTTCTTCTCTTTCAAATACCATAATCTTTGTTTTCTTCGCATTCAATAGTAAGCCTTCCTTCATACATTCGTCTTTCATCATAGTGACTAGTGTTTGCAGCTCAGATGGTGTTTCTGCTAACAGGACGGCAGTTCACCACTAGGTCACCCATGCGTAATCCTACATTCGTCGATCTTATTCTCTGTAGACAACTATCGAGATACAGAATAAACAGCCTAGCAGACAACATACAACCCTGTTTGACACCAATTTTGACATCAAACCAGGGTGACATGTTGCCATCTATTCGCACACATGCTGAGCAGTCCTTGTAGGTGGACTGCACAGCACGCAGCAGTGAACCGTCAATCCCATATCTCGGCAATATGCACCACAGTTCCTTTCGCACAACCCTATCAAATGCCTTCTCAAGATCCACAAAACCGCAGAAAACCTTCTGGTCTGTGGCCAGATGCTTCTCTACGATATTGCGGAGCGAGAAACTTGATCCGTACATCCCCTTCCATTTCGGAATCCTCCTTGTGCCTCCCACAGCATTTCGTCAGATTTCACCCTCATTCTCGTTTCAATTATCTTTCCATATACTTTTGCTGCTAAGCTGATCAAACTGATGGCCCTATAGTTGGCGCATTCCATGCGTGATCCCTTGCCTTTATACAAGGGTACGATGACTGCGCGTCCCCAGTCCATTGGGACCCTTCCAGTTCTCCAGCATAGGTTGCATAAGTACCAGAAGGCGTCCCGGACGTAAGTGCCACCTAGTTTGATCATCTCAGCTGTAATCATATCAATTCCCGCAGACTTTCCATTTATCAAACTTCGTATCGACCATTCTATCTCATCCATAGTTATACCTTCATCGGACGCCGTCAACGTGGAGTGAGCATCAGACTCACTCTCATTGTCAACGTCCGAGGCATATTCGTACATTTCTTCAAAATATTTTCATTCACTCCACCATTCTAACACTTCCTGAGTGTTTGCAAGAATGATACCAGCTTTAGACTTAATCTTGTTCATACTGGATGCCGACGAACCACCCCGAGACTTCTTTACCTCTCTCCTGGTATTTGCCTCGAAGTTTCTCGTCAGCCTCTCTTCCTCATTCATAATTTGTCTTTCACGCTTCTCTTTCACTAAAGCCTTGGTTTCATTCTTGCATTGACGGTACATTTCTTTCTTCTTCTCTCTCATACTTTCATTTAAGGGCAAAGATAATACAATTTGATCTAACTTGCTTCCGCCACCAATTAGTTCATGCGGCCTAGCGCCGGCCGGCACCCACCCGTTAGTAGATGTAACATGCCGATGCTGCCATAGCTGCTCCGGTAGTCTCTGCCTCGGCTGCTGCGGTCGTTCGCCATCTGGAACAGAAACCGCATGCCCCCGTAGCGACGGTGGTGGGGATAAGTAAGAGTAAGTAAGACTAAGAGAGCTATAGACAGGACCAGACAAGACCGTTTACAACCTATGTACGAATTGGAATTGTCTGAGAGGCAGAAGCTCATCTACAAGTTGGCTAGTTCCAGGGTCGTAGGGGCACAGACTATATCCAAGTGCCGCTGTCTAAGAGACCCTTACGGTAACCTATTATGCGAAGACCTGCCGGTGAAGGAGAGATGTCACTGATATTAATTAGGGACTAGTGCCACTTATAATGCCTGAAGAAGTCTAAGGGGCTGTTCATCGCATGAAGAATCGGAAGGCGGTCGGAACCGATGGAGTCCCCATATTAGCCTGGAAGGCGATAGGGTCTCGTGGTGTGGCAGTTACCGCGATAAAGGTCATATCTCACACCATGAAGCTCTTTGAGCGACACTCCGTATATGTATGTACTATGTACTCCTGCCGGATCTGGAAGCCAATTATCCAATTGGCTTCCAGATCCGGCAGGAGTACATTATTTCGGAGTGTCAGTATGGCTTCCGACCTGGTTATGGGACCATGGACCCCGTATCTGAACTAAGGGTCGTCATGAAGAAATACAGGACGATACGCCTCTGCATCTTCTGTTTTTAGACATGGAGAAGACCATCGCCTGTGTTCCTTGCACGATGATCTGGTGGGCACTGAGGTGCAAAAGGGTGCCTAAAGTCTATATTGATATTTGCAGAGACATGTATCTCAATTCCGATTCCATAGTAAGGACTGATATTGGCGACACACAACCCTTCATGATCAACGTCGGGGTCCACCATGGATCTGTCCTTAGTGCGTTTCTGTTCAGCGTAATATTAGACGTAGTAACAGCATCAGAGGTGCATATGAGCAGCCTCCGTGGTTACTCATGTATGCTGGCGATATTGCGCTGGCGGACGCAGAATACTTGGAGAAAGTCGCTTGAGAACAGTGGTCTGATCCTAAATGTGGCAAAGGCCGAGTACTTGGCCTGCAATAGCACAGATCCCACAACCATTAGCATTGGCGAAGACACGGTCGAACATACAGACCAGTGTAAATATTTAGGGTCTGTCCACTACGCGTCCGGTTACATCGATTGTGACTTGAAGATACGTATTTCAGCGGCTTAGGCTAAATGGCGTGAGATGGCTGGTGTCATCTGTGATCCAAAATGCCGGTTAAGCTAAAAGGACAGGTTTATAAATCCATCATTAGACCTGTCCTGCGAGGCCTGTACTTGAGTGGCACAAGCAGGAGCTGCATGTTACTGAGATAAATATGCCGCGCTGAATGTGCGGAGTGACGCGTAAGGATCGAGTAAAGAACCGCATTCGCGGTAGCCTTCATGTATGTGAAATACCAGAAAACTGCAAGAGCGTCGTCTACACTGATAAGGCCACGTCTTACGAAGACCGGCAAGTTACGTGATGAACAAATGTCTGGCCATGTCACCTCCGCCGGTAGAAGGGGTAAGCACAAGTAGTGCTGGCTTAGCGTCGTAAAACATTATATGCGTGCCAATGGTCAGGGATGCCGAAGAGCACGCGAAATGGAGAACTAAAAGTAAGAAAAGCGGGCCCTGGGATCCGAAGCGAGAGCTTGGAATACGACCAAGACTAACGCTCGGATGATGATGATGATTACTCTGACAAACTAGGTATTGTTTTTGAAGTGAAAACTTCTTTAGCGACGTTGTGCACTTTTTGGGATGAGTAAAAAATGCTAAACTCGCGTCAGGCCGTCAGGACACGTGACCCTGACAGTAAGATTTTGGTGAGATTTAGAACTTAAGTTCGCTGCAGCGCTAAAACATTAAACAATTAAAACATGAAGCGCTAGATCGTTCATAGGGCACTATTTTCTCGATCAAAACGTTGTAAGCGCCATGAAATTGATGGCGTTTACGGGTTTCGTTCAACGTAGTTTATCAACATCGCTATTTGGTTTAAGCGGCGCGGTGTGTTTGAGTTTTAGGGATTGGCGATGATGATGCTGGTAGTGATGATGGTGAAATTATGGATGAAAGTTGATTTTTCTGAGAGATAAACTTTTTAATGTAAAATAATTGTAATAGTTCTAAAGTGTTAAATTTTTGATGTAATTATAAATTGCCATGTTTGTGAACGTTAGCGCAATAAATGAATATTGTATTTTACCACATACATGATAGTACTTTTATACTGATAAATAAAGCAATTCATGCGAAATTATTCCCTAACCATTCCAAAATATTCAAAAATGCACAACGTTAATGTTCAAGTTTTCACTTTTGCCGGCACTCCCGGAGTGCAACCCGTTTTGTTTTTTAATTTATATTTAATTACTTTCTTTTATATTTATAGACATATTTTAATAGGAATAAATATCAAAGTTGTCAGGTTTTGACCATTTTTTTTAGTGGTCAATCCAATTACCTACAAACTTTTTCTGAATGTGGAATCTCTAAAATATTTAAAAGACAGCCTTATTCTTTACATGATTGTTTAATTATCCGTAGGAATATTGAATAAATATATTTATTTATCATCTATCTATAACTTCACGCCAAATCCCTTGCGGGGAAACAAGAGACAACTGAGCGCCACACGACTCGAGTGACACCTCACTCGCTTCTTTAGCATTCATTGCACTTCTCATGCACGCTCGCCGGTTTCTAAGCCTTCTCACATAACCTTCTGATTCTTTCAACACCAACAGAGCTTTCCTCTGCTTATTTGTCGCCATTTTAGGCAAATATAATATATATATTATATATATATATATATATATATATTGATTTTTGAGAGTAATAGTATTGTTATTCATGCAGTCATCATCATATATAATTTTATACAGAAAGTGATCATTAGCTATGGTTACGTGATTGACTACGTTGACACCCAATTAAGAAATCTCTAATGTAGAGTTCTGGGAAATAAAAATTGTAACAAAGGTATCAAGTCGCTTCTGAGATTCTTAAAATTCGTTCATGAAAAATGCTAAATCAAGAAAAGGTCGCTTATAAGAAACTAACTCTTTTGTATTATAAAGCTTTCAGCAGCATAAAATTTGTTACCAAAATAAAACCTGTATTTGGAATTTATTTCGAAAGTGAGTAAATTAAATGGATAATTATAAAATTAACTGCATAATTTTGATAGTTTATGACGGCCTTATTAATTTTATGCAGATAATGTTTACGATATGTACCAACATCTCTTTAGATTAGTTTTGACTCTCAAAGTATCAACGAACTTACACTCAATTCCGATTAGGAAGTCTCACAGTGGCTATCTACACGAACATACTCTGCAATTTTCACATATATAAATAAAGTATCTACGCATACAAGCTTCTTTCAGCTTTTTTTTATATTTTTAATTTAAGAAATAACACATATATAGCTAAATTTGAAAAACAAAACACTGTATCGTTATAAAAAATTAGATCTAAACTACTAGAACCATTTCCCCGATACACGAAATATACAAGAATCATTTATTTAAAATAACAATATAAGATTAACAGTCTTTTTTACGGTAGTAAATCACGATATGAATTTATTAAGAACATATATTGGAGTTTATTTAAGATTATTTATTACAGTAAAACAAAATATTTTTAATTTTAAATGGGACTTCATAAATGAAATGAAGTATAGTCTATGATACTATGGTCGACACAAAATTAACGAGACACTTCGATATTGATCAATCTGTGGAACCTACAGAAGTGCCCAATGAAACATACATTTTGGAGTGTAAGTGCCTCAATATCACCTTTAAAGCCAAAGCCCAACACAACTGCACGTGGTGAACCCTGCTTATCAACAGACGAGGCTCTGGCGAAAGAATGGTAGGGAACGACGTTAGCCCGCCTGGGGAAGTATCTCTACCTACCAGAAGACGGCAGACATATAACAACTCCCTGAAGGGTTGTTGTTTTCCTGCGAGTGAGAGAGGTCACCAGAGGATGAGGAATTGCTATGTTGACAGCGGAGGTGGCAACGCGTTAGCGGTGTTCTTTTTGTTGCTAGAGATTATAGGCTACCATTACCGCATTACATCAGGCGGACCGTATGCTAGATTGCTATCCGTTGTAGTATAAAAAAAGACATACACACGATTTAGAAATGCTTTTTACGCGGTCCTTTATCCAGACCCTAAATGAAGATTAATTGATTACGGTCTAGACTCTAAACCTGATTCACTTCATTTCTCGTGTCCTCCAAACGACCTAATTGCCACTGTTTGCGAATCCTGCCTTGAATTACTAATAATTGATACAATTAACACATAATCAAACGTTATTAGTGATTCTATTACTTAATCTTGATATATTAATTACTATAAATCCTGTTACTACAGATATATGCGTACAAATTGAAACATAATTAACGCAATCATGCACGGTGGTAGAATAGTTAGCAGTGGCAACTATAACACCAAGGCGTATTAGTTCGATATCCACAGAAATAACAAAATAAATATGCGCATGATTTTTTTTTATACTACTAGATTGGCAAACAAGCATGCGGCCAGCTTTAGATGGCAAGCGGCCACCGCAGCCTATTGACGCTCGCAACAGTACGGGGATGTTACTCGCACGCTGCCAATCTTGTGATCTATGGCTGTTTCGTCACAGTACCCAGTAATTTCTCTGCCATATCTCACCCTTTAAACCGGTACATAACTATATAAATATAGCTGCTTGGAGGTAGAAATAGGTGAAACAGAGGTACCCACGCAAACGACTTTTATACAAAGTCTCCCTCTGGCAAAAAATCAGCTTTTTTTATCTGGTGATTTTAAGAGAATTACGACAAAATTTGTGGCATAACGCTTGCTGACCGCGTTCGTAATGACAACGTGAGAGAAAGAGTTGGTCTGAACGAGAGTGTCGGTGTTGAGATAAGATAAGGCATGCTCCGTTGGTTCGGACACGTGGAAAGAAAAACGACGAAAAATGACGAAACAGTGGAAGTTATACAATGGAAAAGTGGAAGGATGTAGGAGCTGAGGAAGACCGAGACTAACCTACCATGGACAATTTGGTCACGTTTTATAAAAAGGTGATGTCAGGAGCCCCAGGAACCGGCGAGCGTCCTTGAAAAGAGCTATGAATGTTAGAGAAGCGAGTGAAGTATGTAAAGACCGCGTCTTATGGCGCTCGGTTCTCTCTGCCTACCCTGCAAGGGACCTGGCGTGAAGATATACATACATATAAATATCGTAACGAGGTGCATGTGGTAACCATAGACTGTACATGGTTATGTAGGCTGGAATGTATCAATCGACGAACTCAATCGACGTCGCTTCATTTAATATACAGTTCACTTATTGCAAATATCGTGATATACTTGTTTATTTTAATATCCTACGATGTAGCTCGAGATTTTATGTATTAAATATGAACATCTAATACATATTGAACATATTGCTAAATAATAAAATATACTTAAAAGTAGGCAATAAAGCGTAATTTGTGACATTTAAAAAATGTGAGGCTTTGAATGGTACAAATAGCATATGGATGTATGGTCAGCTTATGGATGTTTGCGCTCTAAGTGTCGCTCGTCATAAGTGTCAATGCCTATCATGACAACTCCTTAACGGAATGGTGGTGACCTTACTCATATTATTCATCTTTCGGTTTCTGAAGATGATAATAGATTCATATTATCTCTCGTAGCTTTTTTTATACAACGTCAAGAAGCATGCAAGCATACTGCCTACCTGATGTAAAACGGTTATAATATATATAGCCTATAAACGCTTTTAATACATTACCTAAGTATTACTCGCGCGATGCTACTTCTGCTGGTAACACAGCTACTCCTTAGGAGCTTACTGGTGACATCACTCACACGCAGGAACACATCAAACCCTCCAGAGAATTGTTATTTGGCTGCAGTTTTCTATGAGGTAGAGGTACTTCCCCAGATGGGCTGCTTTGATGCACCTTATCTCTGTTAAAAACACCCAGATCAAGACAAACAGACATGTTCATGCACACAAATGTTTGTCTTGTGTATGAATCGAACCCATGAGCGTCGGTGACAAAGTCGCGTTATAAACCGCTGCGCCACCGAGCTTGTCAGTGAAAGCTTACTCTGACAGTGATAGATTTCTGATGATAATGAACTACCACTCCAATCCTTACGAACGGGAGTGAGACTGATTAAAATGGTAAGCGCAATGATGTCACCGAGCTACTCGTGCCGTCAAGATTCTGACTACTCAACAAACACATCTATCTATCTATAACTTCACGCCAAATCCCTTGCAGGGTAGGCAGAGAGAACCGAGCGCAACGTGACTCGATCCTTACACTCCTAACTTGCTTCTTTTATATTCGTTGCTTTCTCATGCACGCTTGTCGGTTTCTAAGGCTCCTGACATCACCTTAGGGCACGATGGACTTGGTCATGGTAGGTTAGCCTTGGCCTTCCTCGGCTCCTACATCCTTCCACTTTTGCGTTGTATATCTATTTCTTAACTCTTTCTTGCTGCATTTTTCCACATGTCCGAACCAACGGAGCATGCCTCTTTCTATTTTAACACAACAAGCACTTTATGTGTTTAAATAGGCCATCTTGGCTTCATAGTTCTATAACAGCAGCAGTATACAACTTACACGTAATAGTACGGCAGTTGAACAGTTATTGTATAGCAATGGAACTATAGAAAGCTAAATTATGCAGGTTGTATTATTGGGTTACAGTATGGAACGAAACCTCCTTGTGACGAACACGTTCTTCCATCACAAGGATATTCACACGTACACATGGAGACGGAATGAACAGAAAAGTGTGATTGATCTGATTTTGATAGATGGACGTCTCCGAAAGTCGTTAATGGAGCCTTCAGAGGCCCCACTCTTGAAACGGACCACTATCTGGTGATAAGCCGATTTGTGGGCCTTTTCAAGAAGTGGAGGCATTGGCGAGTGCGTATTCCTTTCGGAGACCATGAAAGAATAAGAAGTGAAAAATTGGAAGATGAAAGTGTGAGGAGTACGTATGTACGTCTAGTCAGTGAAAGACTTGCGAACGCGAGTCTTTCCGACTCAGATGTAGACGAATGTTGGAAAGTTCTGAAAGAAAGTATGGTGGACAGTGCGAAAGAAGCATGTGGATGCGCAAAGAGACGTAGAACACTGAAAGGAGATGCCTGGTGGGATGCGGAGGTTCAATCCTCCGTGGATAAAAAGAGGAGAGCGTGGCTGGATTACGTATCATCTTTGCACCAGAGTAATAGTATGAAAGAGAAGAAGAAAGAAATATACCGTCGATGCAAGAATGAAACCAAAGCTTTAGTGAAAGAGAGGCGTGAAAGACTACTTATGAATGAGGAAGAGAGGCTGACGAAGAACTTCGAGGCTAATACCAAACTCTTCTGGAGAGAGGTAAAGAAGTCTCGGAGTGGTTCGTCGGCATCCGGAATGGACAAGATAAAAGGTAAAGCTGGTGGCATTCTTGCTAACACTCAGGAGGTGTTAGAACGGTGGAGCGAATATTTTAGAGAAATGTATGATTATGTCCAGGGCGCTGGCACTGTGAATGAGTCTGTGACTGATTCGGCAGTGCCAACGTACCATGAAGACATTAGCATGGATGAGATTGAATGGTCGATACGAAGTTTGAAAAATGGAAAGTCAGCGGGAATCGATATGGTAACAGCTGAGATGATCAAACTGGGTGGCACCTACGTTAGGGACGCTTTCTGGTTTTTGAGCAAATTATGCTGGAGAACCGGAAGAGTCCCGAGCGATTGGAGACGCGCAGTCATCGTGCCCTTGTATAAAGGCAAGGGCTCACGTATGGACTGCGCCAACTATAGGGCCATCAGTTTGATCAGCCTAGCAGCTAAAGTGTATGGAAAAATCATTGAAAGGAGAATGAGGGTGAAATCCGATGGAATGCTTTGGGAAGCACAGGGGGGATTTCGAAGCGGCAGAGGATGTACGGATCAAGTTTTTTCGCTCCGCAATATCGTGGAAAAGCATCTGGCTACGGACCTGAAGGTTTTCTGCGGTTTTGTGGACCTTGAAAAAGCATTTGATAGGGTCGTGTGAAAGAATCTCTGGAACATCTTGCCCAGATATGGGATTGACGGTGACCTTCTACGTGCTGTGCAATCCACCTATGAGGATTGCACAGCATGTGTGAGAGTGGACGGCAGCTTATCACCCTGGTTTGATACCAATATTGGTGTCAGACAGGGATGCGTGCTGTCGTCTCGGCTATTCATCCTGTATCTGGACAGTTGTCTTCGAAGAGAATGAGAAATATGAATGTGGGAATGCGAATGGGTGGCTCAGTGGTTAACTGCCTGCTTTATGCAGGAGACGCAGTATTAATAGCAGAATCATCATCCGAACTGCAAACACTAGTCACAACAATGAAAGACGATTGTATGAAGAAAGGCTTACAATTGAATGCGAAGAAAACCAAAATAATGGTATTTGAAAGAGAGACAACCAGAACGAACACTAGGATTACGGTTGATGATGTAGTGTTGGAGCAAGTGGATGAGTTTGTATATCTTGGAAGCGCTTTTAGAAGCGATGGAAGGTACACCGCTGATGTGGAGAGACGAGTGAGTGCAGGGAATAGCGTGAATGGAGCGTTGGGTAAACTGTTTGGCAGCCGAAATCTAAGCCAGAAGGCACAGCTCGCTGTACACAGCGCGGTGTTAATCCCAACGCTAACTTATGGAAGTGAGAGCTGGGTATGGCAGAGAGAGCATGAAAGTAGAATAAATGCGGTTGAGATGCGAGCACTGCGAAAAATTTGTGGCATAACGTTTGCTGACCGCGTTCGAAATGATGACGTACGAAAGAGAGTTGGACTGAAAGAGAGTGTCGGTGTTAAGATAAGAAAGGGCATGCTCCGTTGGTTCGGACGTGTAGAAAGAATGCAAGATGAAAGAATGACGAAACAGATATACAATGCGAAAGTGGAAGGATGTAGGAGCCGAGGAAGACCAAGACTAACCTACCATGACCAAATTGGTCGTGTTTTATCAGAAGGTGATGTCAGGAGCCTTAGGAACCGTTGAGCGTGCATGAAAAGAGCTATGAATGTGAAAGAAGCGAGTGAAGTGTGTAAGGACCGCGTCTTATGGCGCTCGGTTCTCTCTGCCTACCCCGCAAGGGACCTGGCGTGAAGATATACATACTTACATACGTATTATTGGGATCACTGCAAGCGCAGTTTTAAAAAAGAAATTAAAAATATGTAAATTTAAAACACAATGTATGTTTTAAAGTTACACGGAAGTGAGACAACGTGCACGATGTGTGGTCAGTTTATAATTTAAGGTGCTATTTTAAGCAAATTAAACATGTTTTAAATAAATCAAATCGAAACGTGTTTTACAAATTACTGGACAAATGCCATTTGATTGTATTATAAATAACTTCGTGTTGCTATAGTACATATTTAAAATAGTAGAATAACTTAAAAGAAACGGTTAAAGTCCGACTCAACAGATAGCGTCACTACAGGATTCTAAACGAAGTTTGCAGATAAATCAATGGTGACTTAATTTGAGTACAAGTTTTTTACGAGCGCGGTAGCGTAGCGGTTAGAATGCAACTTTGTTCGTGGGTTCAATTCTCACACAGGACCAATCATTTGCGTGCATCAACATGTATGTTCGTTTTTGTTTTTCGCGCAGATGAAAATTAGACCCCACAAAAAAAGGACCTCGATCCACCCCGAGTGAGCATTAGTCATCATTCTGAGGGGGGCTCCCACCGGACATGTTGGGAGGGAGGTGGTGAAATCCTCATATATAAGGATGAAGAAGGAAGGGATTATGTCAGACTATTACTGAATAAAACACTACCTAGGGACTGCCTTTAGCCGGGAGATTTTTAAGGTTTCATCTGAAGCGATCGCCCCAGGGGAACGGGATGGCACCCTTGGTCTCAGTGTTTTTAACGTAGGGAGCATCAAAATAATCTAGAGAAGTGACTCTATCTTCCAAAACATCAACTTCCTGGTGGGTTGTTCTGCTCCGGCGTGTGAGTGAGGTCACGTGTAAGCTCCTAAGGAGATGCTGCGTTAGCACCATCAACTACGCGAGTCAGGCCACGGTATCATATTGTGCAGTTCAATAACATCAATCCAATATCTTACTAAACATATAAATAAAGCGATCAATCCACTTACAACTTACAATCACCAAATGAAGTGGAGAAATATCAAACGGTAAGCAATCTTTTGTAATGACCATTAATAAGTCCTAGGATTATACACTCAACGTTGCAGGCTTAGATTGGGTGTTTTTACGTGGACGTATATGTCGCACTTTCGACAGGAACTTATAAAGAAAACCTGTTTGTATTGTCTCATGAAAAAAGAGCTGTAAACATTGTACTTAAAAATATCCTGTAGTGTGGTCTAATCATAATAATAATACTATTAATCGCTCCATACTGAAAACAAATTTGTATCTACATTGCACCTGTGCGAAGCCGGGGCGGGTCGCTAGTAGGCTATATGACGTCATTGGAAATCCAACATGGCGGCAACATAGATTATAATGAACATAAATGTAGTTTCTTGTGCAGTCGTAGTCACCGCATTTGTATGATATTTTTACTTGTCTAAGTTAGATTCATGACGTAGTAACGACGCACAAAACAACATTTTTGTTATAATCTGCTATCTATTACCCGCGGCTTCGCTTCGCAGCTCTGCAGCGGGATATTTAATAGCTTATAACTTTTCTCAAGGATTGTGCTATCAAATGCAAAGACTTTCTATGTATACTGCAAATATATTTTTTCAAATTCAACCGGTAGTTCCGAGACTAGCCGTCCGTTCTGATATATTAGTACACACAAACAGTTAAATACATATTTTTATTAATATTTTTTTATTATATAGTATTACTATGACAAATATAACTGAGTTGAAAGCTATGTTAAAAGTATTTTTTATTTATTTGCCGAACTCCGTGGCGCAGTGTAAATAGCTACGAGTATTTTAAAGTACTGAACCTTCTTTTTGAAGCCAGTTTAAAATTACGCAACACCAAACATACCTTACATTAGCTTTTCTGAGCTGTCTCTCGTTCAAACAGCTTCGCTTGCAGACTGGGATCGTATATCATTTCTCAGGCGGATGCTAATAGCGGCCGCCATTAATGTTTTATCACTTCCGGTGCGCTGGAGTTACCGCGGTGTTTTGTTAGCCAAACGATTAAATTTTAGCTCCAAAACATTGCTGTGGAATAAGCGTGATAAGGCCTTGAAGTTAATTCCAAGGACGTATTTCTAAAGGGTAGTCCTTAAAAAAGTATCCAGTCCGATTTTGTATCCGTTTCAATAACAGCTTCAATTACAAATATACTAGTACAGATCTACGCTGTATCCATATATATATAAATGAATGTTTGTCTGTATGTCCTCTACGGACTCAAGAACGGCTGGGCAGATTTTGATGAAATTTTCAGGGAATCTTCAGATCAGTCTAGCGGGTGATCCTGTGAAGTTTGGTAGCGATCAGATCACTTGTGCGAAGCCGGGGCGAGCAGCTAGTCTAGAATAAAAAAACGGGCATGGCAAGGAATTCTACATTCTCAACGGGCGAGCAGTCTCTGCGAGAGCTAAAATACCACCGTGTATCATCAACCTTATAGAGAAGTTAATCTTCTCAACATCTATTTTTTCCGGTATACTATTCTGGGCATCTCAAATTTCAAAGATAACGCAGGAACAAAAGAAAATTCAAGAGCGAAATGTATAGGCATAACGAATAAAAATGCTAGTTGAGCGTAACAATACTTTTTTGAGTTAAAAACCAGTTATGTTTTTGATATTTAACCGGCATTAAGGTCTGAAGTTGAAGTTATCTGTAAGTTATATTATTTTCTACATATTAAGAGAGTGCACGCTAGTTAATGCAAGTAGAAACTTCAGCGATCGCAAATACGGCGAGATTCTACACGCACATTGCACTCACGCTCTGTATGTGAAGCTTGAGCTTTACCAGCTTTACCATTAGTTATTCTGTGGCTTGACTATTTTGTATGAGCCATTTTGATACTTGTGTTTTGTTTATGAAAATAAATTATAAGGTGCTATTTATCAAAATATACGTTTTGTAGTGATTATAACGTAATTCTCTGCCAACTATCTCACTGTTTATTCACCATCTTCGTCTATCCGCGTTTCTGAGAGCGTGTATTTCTATCTTATTATCAGTAAGTTTCATGAAAAGACAGCATTAGTATTGTATTCTAGTTTCAATAGTATTAAGAGAGCTAGGGCGCATCAAAGCAGTTCATCTGGGGAAGTAATTTCACCTCACAGAAAACCGCAGCTAAGTAACAACTCCCTAGAGGATAGTTGTGTCCCTGCGTGTGAGTGAGGTAATCAGTAAGTAGTTGCTGTGGTAACATCAGAGGTAGCATCGCATGTGTGATAGTTAACGTAACAAGCGTTCATAAGCTACGGTAGCTGATTTACATCAGGTCGACCGTATGCTCCTAACGTCGTATAAAAATAAAGCTCAAACAAATAACTCCAGAACTTAACGCCGCTTAAATGTCAACCATATCTATTCAATTTAAAATTAAATAGCTATTTTAAAAATTTAATAACACTTACTAATCCGATATGATGGTCGGAGTCCGCTACCCGAGCTTAAGGATTTGGCGAGAATACTGACTTACATGAAGCGATTGCCGTCAGATCTCCACAACCTAGAGAGAAAAGCAAAGCTTTTGAGATTACATCACACGTCTTTCTAAATATAATTTCTTGGACGTGCAGAGGCAGTAGGAATGCCAGTAATGTGCGTGAGCTTTTCCGACTAATAATATATACAGAGTACTCTAACTTACAGTCATTGAGTTACTATATACTAGAGGAGCTATCCTAAGTAAAAGTCTTGCTCCATTTTGGTAATAATTAAAACTAATGTCCGCTGCAGCGCTGAAATAATTTAGATGTCTATCCCAAAGATTCGAAGATACAGCACTAAATCGCTTTTAAGGGGTATTTTTCTCGCGACCAAAAGGTCAAAAGCGCCGTGATTTTCATGGCGCTTACGCGTGTCGTTCAACGTAGTACAGCAATGAGTTGTTGCCGATCGGCAAAAGCGTGGCGCAAACATTTGGTTCGTGGTGTCAGTTCTAGTACACTAGTACATAATAGTTCAATGTTTACAGTGTACTAAATTTACAGTGCAGTGAATGAGTGAGAAAAAAAAAGAAACCTAAAAAGTGATTTCAGACGAAAATGTTATTCTAATCTGGCTTCCTATGATTATTTTATACGTATATAATGTGTTTTTAATTCTTCTTCTTGAGAGCAGTGATAGCCCAGTTAATATTTTGAGAGGTAGGGCGCATCAAAGCAGCCCGTCTGGGGAAGTACCTCCACCTCACAGAAACCCACAGCCAAATAACAAATCCCTAGAGGATTGTTGTGTTACTCGTACTTAATATATTGTAAACGTTCATATGCTACGATAATCGCTTTAGATCAGGTGTACCGTATGCTTGTATGCCTCCCGACGTAGTATAATCCTACTAATATTACAAATGCGAAAGTTTGTATGTATGGATGGATGTTTGTTGCTCTTTCACGCTTAAACGGCTGAATGGATTTGAATGAAATTTGGCAAGTAGATAGATTATGATCTGGATTAACACATAGGCTATGTTATTTGACTCTACGCGGTCGGAGCCGCGGGCAGCAGCTAGTAAAAAAATAAATATAGGACCGGCCTATTGAACAAGTAGGCTCCGGTTCCAAAACTCGGCGGTAAAGGAAAATATCGTGAGGAAACCCGCATGGTCAAGAAATTATATTAAAGTCGCGTGACCTAACCTAAGTACGGTCTGGTTTTCTCCCTATTATGGTGAGGTATGACAGCAGTCGCTCCGTGTTAAAAATCAGTATCTTCAAAAAATTCTTAGGCTTAGGTACTGAACCCCGCCAATTCTAGTGGATTAGGAAACACATTTTAAAATAAAAAAATTAAAATGTGTATTTATGTATTTATTTATAGTAATTATGTAAACTTATGTGATTGTTTTCTTGCAGTCAATTTAAAATATACTCCCCTACATACATGGGGCCATGGATTTGGATTTATCTAAGCTTAGACACGGTATTGAACCCTTAAGTTAAGGAGAAATTTTGCCTCCCTTTGTGCGTTCTACCGATTGTACAACAGGATGTGTTCTGAAGAATTGTTCGATATGATGACGACAGCTACTTTTAATAACCGCACCGCTCGCCGACGGGAGTACCCTTACTCGTAATGGTCGCGTACTGTGCCGTTCCACAGAAGTTTTCTTTAGAGAACTGTCAAGCGTGTGGAATGAGCTCCCAGCCGAGGCTTTTCCAAGAGACTATAGCATGGTATTCTCCAAGAAATGCGTGAAGAGGATTTAGAGGGTCGGCAACTCATGTGTAACGCCCCTGGTGTTGCAAAAGTCCATAGGCTATGGTGACTGTTCACCATCAGGCAGGTCGTATGCCTGATTGTCACCTTAGTGGTATAAAAAAAAATATGTCACAGAGTCATTGAACAAAAGCAATGAGCACTTGCATGAGTGTGAATGAACGTATAATAAAAATTTGCAGGGGATACTTTGCACCAGTATGTCATTATATCGCAGATCACAACGTGGATATTGCTGTAACTTCCCCGGACCCCGATGAGTAAAATATTCGCAAAATATTAGGTATATCATTATTTTAGCTCGATGTCAAGCTAAAGTGAACAATCTACAAAATGTCATTCTGTAAAAGAAATCACTACTGGCTTTCTACAGCGCGATATATCCAGTAAAATATACTTTAATACCCTGTAATAGAAATACAAATTACTTGCAACATACCAAACTCATTCTTTGATGCCACGAGGGAAATACACGGACGTGCTCTCAAAGAAATGAAATCGGACTAGTGTTACTTTTACATAAGGTATATTTTTTAATGTGGAATATTTTGGTACAGTTTACGTCGCCGTGCTGTAAATAAAATTTCACCCGTAAAAATAGGAAAGTATTGATAAAGTCAAAACTACACACCCCGCAAGCATTATAATGTGACAATTTCGTAAACATTAGAGTTATATTTAGACCCTTGATGTGTGGTAATGGATGTTACAAGAAATAAAAGGTTTTACACTATTACTTGTCAAGTTCGTCCGGGAGATTTGTCGAGTTCGGTGGAACTGTGGTTAGTAACCCTACTTTAATACCAATGTTTGTGGGTTCGATTTCCACTCAGGATAAACACTTGTGAGTGTGATCATGTCTTTTTGTCTTGGTTCGGGTGTTTTTTATGTACTATAAGTATATATGTATTAACAAAAAAATGTATTTACATAATGTTTATTAGTTGTCTAGTACCCATAACATAAGCTTCGCTTACTTTATTTATTTATTATTTATGTATTTTAATATCTACCATGTCATGTGCTTCGGTGGATCGATCCGGCTTTGAATTTGCTTTGTTTTGAACGTTTGCTATATATTAACTATCACTCGTGCAATGACTCCTCTGCTGCTAACACGGCAATTCCTTAGGAGCTTAATTCAAATTTTATTAGGATTATATACCAGTCAGCATAAATACTTCCTCCATCTTCAAGTGGGTCTGCTAACAAGACGAATTCACGGCTTATCCTCGAATCACCTGGTAAGCGATACGTTAGGTTCTTCAATTAATCAAATTTCACGTTCCAATGTCTCACGTATTCTGATGAGGTGGTTCCCTTTCAAATGCATTTTAAATACGAAAGGATCAATTTTGCGGTGAGAGATTTCTTCTAAATATAGAAGAAAAGTATCTGGCTAAAATCTTTTCTAGTAAATTCCAGTTTCACTACGACCAACGAACTTCCATGATAAAAAAGACAAAAAATGTATCTCTAATTTTTTAAAGCGGAGCGGGAGCGGAGAGGTACGGTTTTGTGTTTATAAATTACTCGAAATTCCAAGAGCCAAGAGCAACCAGAAGCGCAAAATTTTCATTGTAGATCATGTACGAGTATAATCAAGTACAGTATACAGTGATTTTTTTTAAAATGTCCATTACTTTTTGGAATATTACATTCGGTGAAAAGTGATACAAGTCGAGATACATCGCTTTTAATATTTATATATATTTTTAAATCAGCGAAAAAAAAGCAATTTTCTGTTCTATGGTCATATTTCTAGGCCTTAAAATTATTGAAAAAAACATTATAGTATTTAAAACCAAATGAACCGAACTTAACTTAAATTTTGTCCGTGTATATTTATACAATGTTACATCCATTGTATAAATATACACGTACAACTACATACTATATTGGGGATGATGTCGAAATACAAACATGAAGTCTCTAAATTCAAACCCTTTTTAAACAAGCGTATTGAAAAGGACAATAATCAATGTTAAGCTGTGAACTTGCGGTCTCTAGTAAGACGTTCAAATTCTTAAAATTTTTCTCACTGTTAGTTTTGCACGTTTCGTGCAAAATCAACAGATATGCATTTTGATGAAATTTTAATGGTTATCATATCGTAGACTACATTCCAAGTCAACATTAAGGCTAAGGAAATATTATTTAATACATATGGCTTATTTGATGCTGCAATTTATTTGAAAATAGAATCTTGATTTTCATTAAACGGCGGTTTTCTGTAAAGAGGAGGTACTTCCCCACTTAGACTGCATTGTTTCATCTAAAACTCTTTTAAATACATGACAAATAGATACTCGTAAGTTGCGCATAAATGTGTATTCTGTATGGGAATCAAAACTCCGTGCCTCGCTGTTGAAGTGCTATTGCTAATGATTTGACCACCGGGATCATCAACATATGAATCCAGCCACATTAGACTTCCAAGTTATGTTTGAACTAGTTGTATTTTCTAAGCCTCTCCATCAATACTAACAAACATATTGTATTGTTCCGCAACAGAATTCCTCTACTTCATTCAAGTTCTGGGTAAAGTTTTATTGGTTATGCTAATGTAGTGGTCTATGGACGATTGTAACTGTTATTTGTTACGCTAACTTTACCTTAAGTTTCAATGGTATTTCGTATATTTGTTTTACTTTAATGGGTAATGTTATTCTGTCCAATTGCACAGTGACTTAGTTGCTACACATGTTGTATTATCATGGGTATATATTCGCATTTAATATTAACCCTTTCTCCATACAATCATCTTTTATTATTGTGAGAAGTGTTTTCAGTTCAATTGGTGTTCATCATGGTGGCATCATCTCCATACAGCAGAAAGTTCCCTGCTAGGTCACCACGCAATCCTACATTATTTGACCATATTCTCTGCAGACAACTATCGTGATACAGACTGAATAGCCTAGCAGATAGCATGCAACCCTGTTTGACGCCAATTTTGACATAAAACCAGGGTGACATGCTACCATCTATACGCACACATCCTGAGCAATCCTTGATTGATCGTGTTCTATCAGACGGCGATGTCAGGATCCTTAGAAATAGGCGAACGTGCATGAAAAGAGTAATGAATGTTAAAGAAGCGAGTAAGGTATGAAAGGATCGGGTCAGGTGGCGCACGAAGTAGAGCGCATTGAAGCAACTGGAGTGGGAATGTACCTTCATCTGACAGGAGACCATGCAGTAACAACTCCCTGGTAGGTCCCTATCATGTTACTGCCAATAAGCCAGGATTATTATCACAGGGATATTAATGCGCATTCGATATTCCTTGTATTGTTCATAGGCTACCATTACCACTTTACGTCAGGTGGGCCGTATACTTGTTTGTCTTCTGACCTGACGTTGTATAAAAAAAACTTATCAAGCATACTCGTATTCACCCGCCATTGAAACCAAGGGTACATTCAGGACATATTTTTTAATACCACTAAAATGGAAAACAAGTGTACAACTTGTCTGATGGTAAGCAGTACCGTAGTTATGGTAATTTGCAACACCAGGGCTGTCACTCATGCGTTGCCGAGGCTATGAAAATCTTTTCACGTCTTTCTTGAAAAATCCATGCTGTAGTCCCTTGTTCATATCACAACTTCACAGTTTTTTTTATACTACGTCGGGAGGCATACAAGCATACGGCCCACCTGATGTAAAGCGGGTACAGTAGCTTATTAATGCTTGTAATATATTAAGTATCTCTCGCGCGATGCTTCCTCTGCTGCTTACATAGTAACTCCTTGGGAGCATACTGGTGACCCCATTCACACGCAGGAACACAACAACCCTCTAGGAAGTTGTTATTTGGCCGCGGTTTTCTGTGCGGTGGAGGTACTTCCCCAGACGGGCTGCTTTGATGCGCCCTAACCTCTTAAAAACACCCAAATCAAGACAAACAGATATGTTCATGCACACAAATGTTTGTCTTGTGTGGGAATGGAACTCACGTGGGTTGGTGTCAAAGTTGCGTTATTAGCCGCGGCGCCACTGAGCCCGCTATAATTCATTTATGTTAATTCTGGTATTAACCCAATTGTAGTACGTCCATTTATACCTCAAATTCAACACAAACCCACTAACACTAGTTTCCTTGACAAGCTGTTTTAATTATATCAAACCTAACTGGCTAATTCCACTAAGCTAATGTGTAATTACCGAAATAGTATTGATGAATTTGCTGAAATATGAACAATAGTTAAATAATGCAAAATTGAGAAATAACAGTGGGGATCTGTTATTTTTTAATATGTCTCTGAAAACATAAAGTACCTACGTCCGTAAAATTTTAAACTCGTTTTCAAAGTTCAGCGAAAAACTTAGTAGTAGAAAAAGTCGTGTATGCTAGCACATCGACTTGTTAGGGCTGGTAGATCTTTTTCTTGTAAATTGTATTGGATTTTATAATACGTTGCCTGAAATAGTTTTGTACTTTCCTGGCAATATATTCAAAAAGCACTTTAAAACACTCTCTGTAAAAGGGCTTAATATAGAATTGATGAATATGTAACTGACAAAAAATTGTGTGGAAATAATTCAGCACAGACGACCTTTTCTTAATAATCATTAAATCTACCATTTGATTTCATTATTGTACCAATATGCTTAAGTGAATTAATTGTAATATCTAATTGACAATTTTAAAATAGACCTACACTAAAAAGTTTCTTTCGCCATTTCTTCTTCGACAACGGTCATTTCCAAAATGCTAGCAGATTAAAAAAGAAAAAAAGAATTGAATAATATGCAATAAGATTATATTTCGAAAAATGTAATACGTGTCTAAGTATCCGCGAGGGCCCAATGGCAAATAAAGAATATATATCTTTTTAAAGTAAATTGTTGTCAACTTACCACCAATTCTACTGATTTACGATACATTCCTAGATGTTGCTAAACATCGTATATTCCGCGATTAAACCTATCTACTAAATACTAAGAATAATTTTATAGTATTGATTCATTCTCCCAAAATAACGAAACAGAGAGCAACTTCTGGCAGCCGTAAATGAAAACTGATGTGCAAAGTGGATAGACGTGGTGATTAATATTGTTATGCCCGGCAATAATAAAAAAACATGTCTGTTTGTCTTGGTCTGGATGTTTTAAGAGAGGTAGAGCGCATCAAAGCAGCCCGTCTGCGGAAGTACCTCCACCTTACAGAAAACCGCAGCCAAATAACAACTCCCTAGAGGGTTGTTGTGTTCCTGCGTGTGAGTTAGGTCACCAGTAAGCTCCCAAAGAGTTACTGTGTAAGCAGCAGAGGAGGCATCGCGCAAGTGATACTTAATATATGATACTTAATATGTCATGCGTTAATAGGCTACGATACCCGCTTTACATCATGTGGGCCATGTGCTTACATGGCTCCCGACGTAGTATAAAATATATATATATATACTTCACTCGCTTCTCTAACATTCATAGCTCATTCATTGATAAAATATAATCGACAAAAAAAATGGAAATAACCGTTTATTGGTCAGACTCTTATCTGACGTAAGAAGTGTGATGATATGAAGTGAAGTTTATGATCGTAATAACTCTCAGCAACGCAACGTTCTCCTCTGTTAGCATTCACTAAAGGCAAACCTCTCCAAAAGTATTACAGATGGCCGGAATTGTCCAATGCTATACCGCTGGAGACTTCTAGGTACCTGATTACCTACATGAAACATGTTACGATTAAACATAATAATCGGATAGTGTATATAATCAGTATGAAATCACCAGCAGTGATATGATAACATAGTGGATAAAGAACAAGTTTATTAAGTGACTGGGGCTGATTTAATTCTATTAGTGTGGGCATGTACCACTAAATACGTGTTCTTAAATTTATGTAGCGATTTGTAATTATCACTTGCTCGGCGTTGAAAAAAACATCCTAAGGAAGTTGCACGGAGTGTATCGAAGCATAGTTATTTAAATGAAAGGCATTGTCATTTAATTACGAGCATAATTAATGATATTAATGACGAGCTCGTTGGTGCAGTGGTGAAACGCGCTGTTACACTATTTTGACACCGACGTTCGTGGGTTCGATTCCCACACAATACAAACATGTGTGTGCATGAACATGTCTATTTGTCTTGGTCTGGGTATTTTCTATGTATAAGTATGTATTTACAAAAAAAAATGTATTTACGTATGTTTATCAGTTGCCTAGGACCCACACAAGCTTCGCTTACTTTGGGGCTAGATGGCGCTATGTAATTTGTCCGACAATATTTATTTACTTATTATTTATTTATTTAATTAGTGTACAAGTTACATTAATCGGTGGTGCTAACAAGTTAAATTTAAGACATACATTTTATTGAATGTTACAGTCGATATACTTACATGAGGCTATTGTTATTCATTTAAATTTTACCTCGAAATTATAGTAGCGTAACTCAGCCAAATGGCTGTTACGTGGTCACTTCGTGAATGAGGACGTTTCTGTCAGCAAAACGACCTATAAATTGACCGGTCACGGCTATTGATATATTTCTTCGTCGACGAAATATTTGATTTGATTACTTACTTGTTTGAACAAGAGTTACAGATTCGAGCAGATTAATGTGGCATTAGATATATTTCGGGTTGTATATGGCTCATTAGATTACCATTCGACAACTAACAAACAAGGCTCTGGTGAAAAATTAGTTAGGTACCTACAGAAGTAGTAGCTCAATTCCACGGGAATATTTGTTGACTACAAAACATCGCAATCAAATAACACTTGCATGCAGTAATATTTGATTGCAGGTAACTGATATGTATATCTTCACGCCAGGTCCCTTGCGAGGTAGAGAACCGAGCGCCATAAGACGTGCTCCATACAAATCTCACTCCCTTCTTTAATATTCATAGCTCTTTTCATGCACGCTCGGTTCCCAGGGCTTCTGACATCACCTTTTGATAAAACACGACCAATTTAGTCATGGTACGTTAGTCTTGGTCATCCTATGTATATATGTTTCGTCATTCTTGCATCCTGCATCCTTTCAACAAACGGAGGATTCCGTACCCAAAGGGTAAAACGGAACCCTATTACTGAGGCTCCGCTGTCCGTCCGTCCGTCCGTCCGTCTGTCACCAGGCTGTATCTCTTGAACCGTGACAGTTAGACAATTGAAATTTTCACAGATGTATTGCAATTGCCGCTATAACAACAAATACTAAAAAATAGAATAAAGTAAATATTTAAGGGAGCTCCCACACAACAAACGTGAATTTGCAACAGGTAGACGCTTGAAATATTCACAGAATATTTAATTATATATTCACTTTATAATAAATAATTAAATTAAAATAAAACATATATTTAAGGGGGGCTCCCATACAACAAACGTGTTTTTTTTTATAGATAATGGTACGGAACCCTTCGTGCGCGAGTCCGACTCGCACTTGGCTGATTTTTTTTTAACACTGTCGGTTCTGTCTTTCAGATTAACTCTCTTTCTTACGTCGTTACTGATATGCTCTTAAGGAAATACTGTATGCGTGGCAGGGGTGCCAGCGCGCAAAGAATGCTCACGGAGTTTTTTTTTATAACGTCAGGAGACATACAAGCACGGTAACGACTTAACATCAGGTGGGCTACGGCCCATGTTGCATGTTATGTAGTTAACATGTTAAATCGTTACCGTAACTGCTGTATGAATGCTTGTAACACATTAAGTATCGTTCCCGCGATGCCAACTCTGCTGCTGGCGAGCAACTCCTTGGGAGATTACTGGTAACGTCACTCGTTCGCAGGATCACAACCCTCCAGGAATTGAACCGTAGCCCTTATTTGGCTGCGGTTTTCTCTGAGGTGGTACTCCCCGTGACGGGCATATACAAATCTATATGTGGAGTGATGGCAACTGTACAAAGTGAGTGATTTAACTGACAAAGATGTCTGGAAATAATTCAGCACAGACTATCTGTCCTTAATAATCTTTAATTTTACGATTTGATATCATTATTGTACCAATATGCTTATGTAATTTTATTTTGTAATACATAATTGACAATTTTAAAAGAGACCTATATTGGCAAGTTTCTTTCGGCATTTCTTCTTCGCCAATGGTCACTTCCGAAATGCTAGTACATTAAAAAAAAGGAAAAAAGTTAAATAAGAGAATTAAACAAGTTACAATAAGATTATGATAGATGGAAGTGCTTTTAGCAGCAATGGAAGGTACACCGCTGATGTGGAGAGACGAGTGAGTGCCGGGAATAGGGTGAATGGAGCGTTGGGTAAACTTCTAGGCTGCCGAAATCTAAGCCAGAAGGCACAGCTCGCTGTACACAACGCGGTGCTAATTCCAACGCTAACTTATGGAAGTGAGAGCTGGGTATGGCAGAGAGAGCATGAAAGTAGAATAAATGCGGTCGAGATGCGAGCATTGCGCAAAATTTGTGGCATAACGCTTGCTGACCGCGTTCGTAATGAAGACGTGAGAGAAAGAGTTGGTCTAAAAGAGAGTGTCGGTGTTAAGATAAGAAAGGGCATGCTCCGTTGGTTCGGACATGTAGAAAGAATGCGGGAAGAAAGAATGACGAAACAGATATACAATGCAAAAGTGGAAGGATGTAGGAGCCGAGGAAGGCTAAGACTAACCTACCATGACCAAATTGGTCGTGTTTTATCAGAAGGTGATGTCAGAAGCCCCAGGAACCGGCGAGCGTGCATGAAAAGAGCTATGAATGTCACAGAAGCGAGTGAAGTATGCAAGAACCGCGTCTTGTGGCGCTCGGTTCTCTCTGCCTACCCCGCAAGGGACTTGGCGTGAAGATATACATACATATACAATAAGATTATATTTAAAAAAAAATGTCACACGTGTTTAAGTGCCCGCGAGGGCCCAATGGCAAATAAAGAATTTTTATCTTTATTTGTACAGCAGAAACTATTAAAGTAACGAACACAAGTTTCATATATATATATATTTTTATACATCGTCGAGAGGAATACGGCCCAGGTGATGTAAAGCGGTTACCGTAGCTTACCGCATTAAGTTTCACTCGCACGATGCCACGCCTGTTGCTAACACACCAACTCCACGAGTGAGGTCAGTAGTAACCTCCTACGCTTACTAGTGACCTCACTCACACGCACGAACACAACAACCCTCCAGAGAGTTGTTATTTGACTGCAGTTTTCCGTGAGGTGGAGGTACTTGCCCAGACTGGCTGCTTTGATCCGCCCTACCTCTCTTTAAACCCAAACCAAGACAAACAGACATGTTGAGGCACAAAAATGTTTGTCCTGTGTGGAAATTGAATCCACAAGCGTCGATGTCAAAGTCGCGTTAATAAACGCTACGCCACCGAGCTCGCTTTTATAGTCTTTTTGTTTTATAATTTAGACAAGGGGTAAAATAAGTTTTGGAAATTTGCACTCTTAAAATGTACCTAATAAAAAGGGGTTCAAATTGTGTTGTTTCTATGGTGATCTTTTTATAAGGTAGATTCACTGGAAATTTAGTTTATTTTACAGAATTTAGCATAACTACTTAACAGTACAAACTGTGAGATGAGTATTCCTCATTTCAGTTTGAACTGGCTCTCTCCTAAAGGCATAAAATTATATGGAACTTTATTCATTCTTAATAGGATCAAGACTTAACTTCAATATATTGCAGTAGATTTCTCTATTAAACCTACTGCAATATATTGAAGTAAATCGAAATATGGTGTTATATATATATATATATATATATATATTTATTTATTTTAGGGTCGGCAACGCATGAGTGACACCCCTGGTGTTTCAAATGTCCATAGGCTACGGTCACTGTTTACCATCAGGCAGGCCGAATGCTTGATTTCCACCTTAGTGGTATAAACAAAAATATTGGAAACTGGAAATGAGACTATTGTAAATATTACGGTTTCCTTAGAAATTTATCTCTTAATGCGGTAAATTAGCCTGTAAATGCAACTTACTGTAGTTTAATCATTTTCTGAAGTTTATATATAGTACGTATTTATTTAGACTTGTGAAGAAAAACGAATGGTTCAAAGACGTAGTTGCCATTCTAACCGAACACGCAGGTTAAGCAACGACGTTTCAGTATCTCTCATAATCTCCCACTGCGTTCCAACAATTCTCTTTTACTCACTCACTATGTCTCTTTTCCGCTCAGGCGTCATATCTACCTCCTTCACTCGGCAATCTATTCATCTCTGAAATACGTACCAGTATCTATTAAGAAATCGTGCAGCAAATGTCTTTAAAAAGAAGGTGCACCGATATCTTCTTGAAAGCTCTACAAGGCAGTTAGACCGTCGTCATTGTTTTTTCATTTCAATTTATTTTTAATATAAGTTGTAATAGTTATATCTAATACGTGTATATGTATCGTATAATTTATAGATATATATATATATATATCTATAAATTTTTTTTGGTTGGCTCCATTGCTCGATTTGTAATGCCGCTTCCAATGACGGTATCTCATCTTGACGTTTTTGACAACTGACCACAACCGACATTTCGAGCAAACCATAAAAAACACAACCGGCCAGTCCAACGATGTCGATTCCACCCAAGCGCCGACTTGACATTTTGATCCGTTATTATTAAAACTAGCATCACGGGGACTGATTTCTTCCGGGCTTCTCAATATGGTGTTGCTACCTCTGCGACATATATATATATATATATATATATATATATATATATATATATATATATATATCATTATATATGTATATATATATACGATATATATATATTTATATATATATATATATATATATATATATCATTATATATGTATAGTCACAATCATGATTCTCTGCACTCCGAAAGGTCGACTGGTAGAGAATGCAACTAGCATTAAGTACGCCTATTGTACTAAAATGTAAAAGTTAATAAAGTTTTAAAGATAAAGGGAGACCCGTATCACTGCAGTGGGATGAGTAAGGGTTATATATACCAAAAAGTATTTGTAAGCATGACCGGGACCTTCAGTAAAGGATTTCTACGCCGTCGACGTCTACTTTCCGGAAGTGAAACCTCTCCCGGAGATATATTTCATGAGTCAATTGCAACACAACATCCTAAATATCAATACAAGTAAAAAACTAAAGAAGCTCACTGACTAATAGTTTAAGCAAATCTACATCTAATGAAATTATCATTTTGCAAAGGGATAGTATATCAGGTGAAAGGAAGATCAAGGCCGGGATCTATGTTTGTGCAAAAAATGCGTTAGGCTTTTATTTTTCTTGACCTCTTTGCTTCAATGACGTCTTATCTTGAAACATGCAATTTTAATAAATGGTTTGTTTACACAGAATATTTATTTTTATTCAAAAAGTACGTTATTTATACAAAGAGGCGATATATTTCCGCACTTTTAAAATCACACAAGCGAAACCGCACGTTACGCATAGTTTTCTAACCAATTTCGTATACAAGTTGGTCTGATTGTAATCTTAATAAACAGATAATACATTATAGTACGTAAACATTGCGTTTGTGTGATTAATTCCAAATTATCACGCAATATCCCGTTTGCGGTCTCTCCCATAGCTCTAGCTATTGGACAAACAAAGTATCAGCACGATTAATTACATGGCTTCCCTAGAGGAAACATATTCAACTGATTTGTTACAAGTAAGAAAAGGTTCGTATCCTGTTCGTGATTAGTCTAATTGGGATTCAAAAAAGCAGACAGAGTCCTGAGGGGTTCGTCTCGCTTTGTACAACTTACGAATAATAAGCTATTTGCAAGGCCGTCTCTGTACCGCAACAAAACCGATATAGAAAATGTTGAAAGAAACGAAGTAACATAAAGGAAAAAGCTTAGGTTAGACTGTTTATACTTTAAGTTATCAGTACATGGGCGACCAGGCTTTGTTTATGTATAAATTGCTTTTTTCCAAGATATATAATATGCGAGATATATATATATACCTATATATTATACATATAAATACACTTAAATACATTCGGGTGTTATTTTGAGAAAGCAAAATTTCCGTGACATTTGATTTAACCTGCTTTGTGCTGCCGCCACGGATTAGTTCATACGAACGAGCGCCGGTTGGCACCCACCCACTACCGTTAGTAGATGCGCTTCCTGTTCCACATGGCGGACAATCGCGGGGAGGACCGTAGTAGTTGAGGCAGAGACGACCGGAGCAGCCATGGCAACGACGGCATGCATCAACTAACAGGTGGGTGCCGTCCGGCGCTAGATCGTTTGAACAAATTTTTGGCGGAAGCATACAAAGCAGGTTACATCAAAATGCGTGCAATTATTTTTCTCTAAATTCACAATTTGGTACAAATACAACTCTAACAGTTAAAAGTTGCTGAAATACAGGACATAATGTTCATTTAAAAAAATCTGGGTTGCTGTTTTTTATAATTAATATATATTTTTATATATATAACGTCGGGAGTTATGTAGGCTGTAACCGCTTTACAATAGTAAATCACCACCTATTGTAAATCGGTTACATACCGTCGCCTATTAACGTATTAATATATTGAAAACCACTCGCGCGATACCTCCTCTGCTCCCCTTCACTTCACAGAAAACCGCAGCCAAGTAAAAACTCCCTAGAGGGTTGTTGTGTTCCTGCGTGTGAGTGAGGTCACCAGTATGCTCCCAAGGAGTTGCTGTGTAAGCAGGGGAGGCATCGCGCAAGTGATACTTAATATATTACACGCGTTAATAGGCTACGGTACCCGCTTTACATCAGGTGGGCCGTATGCTTGTATACCTGCCGACGTAGTATAAAAAAAAATCAGGATTGCTTTTATTTGAATCAAATATGGCCAAGTTAAACAGTAGAACTGAGAATCATAAGCACTCGATTAATGACCAAGGAGCATGTCCGTTCTGTACGAAGTCTCCAGTGAGACTTCAGCAAAACGAAGAATGTGAGGCCGCACTGGCATCCACTTTTATAACTGACTCAAGACGGGCTCTTTGACAGTTAAGGCGACGTCCGAGTCGAGAAGGGTTGAAGCCGGTATGCTTCCGTTTGATATTTCTCTTCTTTATTTAGTTTCTTTGTTCTAACATTAACGTACAAGAGCTACTCGTTTGAAGTAATTGCATATTAGTATTTAACGAAACATATAACATACAATAGATGCACAAAAACATAAATAATTAAGGCAAAAAAATTGTCCAACAAATGGAGAGATGCGATTTAGTATACAGTTACTACGAGTATGTATGAATTAATTTAAAAAAATATATTATTTACTACATTATTCTTCCTAGCGTTATCCCGTTTTCTAATCCATTAGGATTTACGAGGTCCGCTACTTAAACTTAAGGATTTGGCGGAGATACTGATTTTTACATGAAGCAACTGCCGTCAAACCTCCGCAACTCAGGGGGAAAACCAGATCAGTTTCACGAGAGTTAGGGCGTATTAAAGCAGCCCGTCTGGGGAAGTACCTCCACCTCACAGAAAACCGCAACCGAATAACAACGCCCTAGAGGGTTGTTGTGTTCTTGCGTGTGAGTGAGGTCACCAATAAGCTCCTAGGGAGTTGCTTTGTTAGCAGCAGAGGTGGTATCGCGCGTGTGATATTTAATGCATTCCAAGCGTTTATATTTTATTTTATTTTATTCGGAGAATATACAGTCTGAAATAATAACTAAAAAACAAAACTAAATAGAAAACTATAGACTAATTACATATTCTCGCATATGTGTATCAAAATAGCTTGTCTGTTAGAGAATTTTAGCATTACAAAGGATTTGCAGAATTTAAGAAAGGCAATAAAAGGTAGAAATACCTTTAAATGAAATTAGTACCTTCTTAAATTACCAGATTATAACCATTAAACCACGCTTTTGATAAAATATTTTTAAAATTTAACCGGTTTGGAGTTAAATAAGTCAATCTCGGGACAATCAGCCAGTTTGTTTATCTCTTTAGCAGATCTAATGAAAAAAGTATTTTGCCTATAATTACTTGCACTGAATGGTACAGTAAGGCTACGGTAACCACTTTACATCAGGTGGGCCGTATGCATGTCTCCCGACGTTGTATAAAAAATAAGGTAAGGTCACGCGTCTTTCTAAATATATATACTTAAGGAATAGTAGGTATATAAATACACTGTATAGCACAAGCGGTATTGGTAAATTAATTCATTGGGACTCGCAATTAAAACAATTCAACTTCTCGTTTGTGTGTATCTTCACACCAGGTCCCTTGCTGGTAGGCAGAGAGAACCGAGCGCCATAAGACGTAGCACCACACGAGCTTCATTAACGTTCACAGCTGTTTAAACACTCTTGCCGGTTCCTATGGCTCCTGACATCACCTTCCGAAACACGACCAATTTGGTCATGGTAGGTGAGTTTTAGAAAATTACAGACATATTCTGCTATGCTTCGGTTATCTTAGCTGCCATGCAATTCTGTAAGAGTAAACATCCTTACATCCTCGGAAACATCGGCTGTTATATAGCCTTGAACACAAAATTGCAATTCCTTAGTATCGCTTTTCATGGTTGTGCGACACTAGCGCCGCAAGACTGCGTTTGGAATTGGAATGCTACAAGGCAAACAGCCTCGCGTACGCTTACAGCCTTATAGAATACCAAATAAAAAGCCGTGATCGCAGTAGTAGATGTCAAAGCTGTGACATCTGTGATCACAGCGACGCACATAGCCATTACGAGTCGCTTAGGAAATTGCATGGCTGTACTTAATAATAGATAGACAAGGTTCGCTATAATGTAGCGACTACTATATGCACGTCATTTGTGCATCTTTATTCGTCCGTGTGTTAATAACCTTATCAGGTATCAAGCACGGAATTATCCGTAATAAGATTTAATAAAACGTTAACTTTTTTTATACAACGTCGGAAGGCATACATGCATATGGTCGACCTGATGTAAAGCAGTAACCGTAGCCTATTAACGCTTGTAATATGCTAAGTATCACTCGCGTGATGCCTCCTCTACTGCTTACACAGCAACTCCTTGGGAACTTACTGGTGACCTCACTCACTCGCAGGAACACAACAACCTTGTACAAACATTTTTTTTTTGAGTTTTGTTTTTCCTTATAGTACAGTAAAGATTATACAAATAAACAAACCCTCTAGGCAGTTGTTATTTGGCTGTGGTTTTCTGTGACGTGAAGGTACTTCCCCAGACGGGCTGCTTTGATGTGCCTTACCTATCTTAAAACATCCAGACCAAGACAAACAGACGTGTACTTGCACACAAATGTTTGTCTTGTGTGGGAATCGAACCCACGAGCGTTGGTGTCAAAGTCGCGTCATTCACGACTGCGCCACCGAGCTCGTCAAAACTCGTCAGAACTCACTCACTCACAGGAATACAAGAACCCTCTAGAGAGTTGTTATTTGGGTGCGGACCTTTAATCTAACTTAGGGAAGATGATAAGCTGCTTTTTATTACGAGAATGAAAACCACGTGACAAGTCTTAGTAAATTACAGACATGTTCTGCTATGCTTCGGTCATCTTAGCTGTACTTAATAATAGATAGACAAGGTTTGCTACAATGTAGACACTACTATGACTTTAAAGGTCATGGGAACAGATCACAAAAAGTAATCACTTTTACGTTCACAAAACTCCACGTAACCATTGAGATTTCACCCACGTTCAATCAATGTGAATTCCGTGAACAATTCTTATTCGATACAATATCCAATCTTGACTTGACATCCGTTACTGATATTGCATTGCCTGTCAATTAAGTATGCTTCTGATAGACTCTTGCAAATTGTATCAGACATTTTCCTTATACGAGAGTTAAGGAAAACATCCTCAAACGATGTCAATGTTGACATTTCACAATGGAGTGATCCATCGTAGCGCGGCACTACAGAAATATTGCTAAAGTATTTCTGTACACTGTAATAAGTTTGCAGGTACAGTGGGAAGTTAAAATATTTTCTTTATGCCAATCACTAGTAATCAAACATTTGTGTGCATTATTTGGTCTTTAAGTGTTTTTAAAAGAGGTAGGGCACATCAAAGGGCGAATGGAATATCTTTTATTTCCCAGGGCATACAAAAATTTTAAAGGTGGTGTATTACAAATAGATAGACACTGTATGTTAGCGTTATATTCTCAAGGCATGCAAAATTTCAATACAAAGAAACAGAAGGAAAAAAGAAAAAATTGTGGGCGAAGAACTGTCTGCATATAGCGCACAATGTTAAAGTTATCGTTATTTCGTTCTTAAATTCATCGCATGTTTGTACATCCTACTAATATTATAAACGCGAAAGTTTGTATGTATGGATGGATATTTGTTGCTCTTTCACGTTAAAACGGCTGAACGGATTTGAATGAAATTTGGCACACGATAGATTATGATCTGGATTAATACATAGGCTACGTTATTTAACTGGGCGGAGCCGCGGGCAGCAGCTAGTAATTTTATAATTAGAAGATTTGGTTACTTAGTTATGTCAAAGAAAAAAATTATACATAACACATTACGTCATTATTTCCATCTAGTATATTTCCGTCAAATCCCGCACCTCATAGAAAATCGCAGCCAAATAACAGCTCCCATAAAGGGTTGTTGTGGTCCTGTGAGTGAATGAGGTTTCTAGTATATTTTTATCAGTCTATTCTAGTCTATTTTTATCAGTGCTCACCTAGTCATGAACTGCACGGTAGGGAAAAAAATTGTGACGATTCCAAACAAATGTAGCCATTTTTACGGAATAAAAAGATTTTGACTTTGACTTTGACTTTGACTTAGTAAAGTTCTTAAGAGTTTCTATGTGAACGTTGCGCGAGCGATACTTCCAGTGTTGCAAGTGTTTACATCAGGTAGGTCATACGCTTATGTAACTCCTGACGTTACATAAAAAAATCCACTTTAAAATTTAAATAAAACTGATCATATACAAGTCAAATCCCGCTGAAGTAGGTTCCTGTTTCAGTTTTAACCTTTGACATAAAAAATATTACAAACTGGTTGTATAAAATACCTTGATAATGCCGTAAAGGCGAAACCGGTCGGTAAAAATAATTATTAAATAGAATTGTGAAGTGGAATCTGTACAAGTGCAAGTATTAACATTAACGCGATGTCTTCAAAATTCCACCAAGTGCCTACAATCAACAGTATCAACATAATATTACAAACTGTTTTATGAATCTTCGCTTTTAGTATTTTTTGCTTAAACAATAAAAAAAGCCAGTATTATATTGTATATGATAAATAAAGTCTAAATTTGTACCTAATTAAGTTTTCGGATAAGACCTTCCCCGACGTCACCTATTTGTATTCGATGTTAAAACAGATTTTTTATCCTATACCTGAGTTAACTACTTAGTATTACAGAAAAAAAAAAGTGTTTCTGCGAAAAAAAACATGAGTCGTTGAGAAACACTTTTATTAATGTTTTAACTTTCTATATATTATATAATGTGTGACTTTTTTTATACATCAGAAGTCACACAAGCATAGGTATGGTAAGGGTACGGCTACGGATGTAAAGCGGTTACAGTAAAATGAGTCACTCGCGCTATGCCACATTTGCTACTTACACTGCTACTTCTCAGGAGCCTACCTACTACCAGTGACCTCACGTACTCGCAGCAACTCAATAACACTCCATGGAATTGTTATTTGCCTGCGTTTTTCTGTAAGGTGTTGATACTACCCCCAACGGGCTGTTTTGATGCGTTTTACCTCTCTTAAAACACCCAGGATAAGACAAACAGACATGTTCATGCACACAAATGTTTTATCCTGTGAGGGAAACGAACCCACGAGCGTTACTGTCAAAGTAGCATTGCTAACCACTTGACTACTGAGATCATCGACATTCTTACAATGTATAGTTGTAGTATAAAATCTATTAAGGCAACTTTAAGATGACAAGTCAAGACAAGTAAGTACAGAGAGTATAATAATATTTTGTTTTTCATAATCCTATACAACAACCTTTTCAATTTTTAGATCCCTAACTCGTTTCGTTTACGAGCTAGACATCGCCTTCCAGACTCGTGTTTTCACTGCCTTGCACCTCTAATGGACCCACGAGAACTTTGTGTTCCCATTTACATTGTGGGGTCTCTGGGGAATCTTAGTTATTTTAGACAAATATTTGCACCCATGTTCCCAACGTCATGTTTTTAGGAAAACCTTTTATAAGAAATAAATTAAAAAATGTTGATGCAGAAGTCACTTGCGTTACATATGGCAGAACGTTCACTTATGATCTAGTACTTGGTATTGGGATATATATATATATATAGTTTTGGGTTTGTCTTCGGCATAAGTTTAAGACGTGTCTGGGATAGACTAATACAGATAATAAAGTTTTAAATAAAAAGTTGCTGTGTTAGCAGCAGATGTGGCATCGCGCGAATCTACTTAATGAAAAAATAAAACTATTTACTTATTTATGTCTCGATATGACTTGATAACAGCTACCTATAATCCAATCGAGAAATGTAGGTGATACTACTGTTTAAAAATAACCTAAAATGAAGAACTTTATTCGCGTTTTTTCTTGTAATTCTGAAGCTACTTTTATAGAAATTACATGAAAAAAGGTAGAGCCGCATTAGAAACATTGAGGAGGAAAAGCGACGTGCTAAATATTTTTCACTCTTATTCCTATCAACATTATCTTATGAACCACTTGCAGAAAATTTGTCTTCTGATTCCGAAATAATAGAGTGATGAAAACTTCCTGACTGGTAGCACACAGCCCAATACTAATAGAACTTCTACGAGTAAACATTTCAAAATCCCAAAATTTGTGGCAGCTTTAGATAGGGGTCAGTTAAGTATGCAAAATTTTGTGTTTATTATTGAAGCATCTATTGAGGCACTTGGATATAACACTGACGAATTACATAAGCAAGTCCACCCTTCAAAGAATTGGTACAGAAAAGCGAAAAAAGCACGCGGAAGCTATAAAACGAGGTACCGGGTACTGTGACTGTCCATTGGGATGGCAAAGTGTTGTGAGCTTTAGATGGACGCAAGTGTTTTTCCGAAATACAAATAGTTATTTCTGAAAAATGACAATCCCGAGAAAATACAGAGCTATGCAGAAAAGCTGTCATGCCTGAATGTTTCAGAAATTGACAAAGTGTTTGAATTTTACCAAATTGTACTTGTATTGTAAAAAAATTGCTAGAGATGACTATGGAGAATTAATATAGCTTTCTATAATATTTTTTGGTGTTGACACACAGCAGAAATTTAAGATTCAATGCGCCATGCAACGAGCACGATAGATGGCGAGAGCAATTTATTCATTAAAAATGCAATTACTTAGTTCTCAATTCAGAATTTCAAACAAGGATAAGGCAGCTCTATTTGACGCCTGCCTCTTCCATAACATCATTACATGTGCCTGTTAGGATGCGACGGGGATTAAGAGATTAACGGTAGGTAGACGATTATGACAAAAAAAGGCAGGTAGATTTTTAGTCTTGTTTAGTCACCGTAGTCGTTAATGAGATCAGTATCTAACTATACGCTAAGTCTTTAGCAAGGGACAGAGAAACGATCGCCACAACATCAGTTATATTATGTTGTTACTAGCTGATTTATTTACCTATCTATAACTTTACGCCAAGTCCCTTACGAGGTAGGCAGATGGATACGAGCGGTACATGACTCGGTTCTTACAGAACTCACTCGCTCTTTAACATTCATAGTTTCATGCACGTGCATGAAGCTATGAATGTTAAAGAGCGAGTGAGTTCTCTTACACTCTGTAACGGTTTATCCATTACAATCTTTATAGAAGTCCCAGTACCCTAAATTATTTTTTTTCCAATCAAAACAAATTAACCCCCTTCGAAACCCGTGTGGTCATATATGACCGTGTGGTCATATATGACCGCAAAATGTATGGGAAAAGGTATATAACGGGTTCTGAAGGCTTAATAAATGAACGTAAACAAACTAAATTCATTCAAATCTAGTCAATAAAATGCACACTTTGTATTATGAATCGGTGCTAACTACCACAGAGGTTGCCAAGATAAATCTATTACTTTTTAATAGATAATTAGAATCCCCAAATTACTTTAAAAAATGTATAATTCTAATATTCTGTTATAAAATAATTCTTAATTTAGATTTTAAATCCGGGAAGTTTCTGGAAGGATGGTTTATTTGCAAATTCAAATCTCAAATCTGGACTATTCATCATTCGGTCTGTTACTCAGATCCAGTCGATTTCGTTCGAATCAGTCGTTCAAATCGACGAAGGAATGCCCATTTCTTTCCCGGATTTAGCTAACGCTAGTCTCTAAAAGCTGTCTGAAATAATTATCTAAGCAGTATTATATTATATTAATTTTACAAGTACTACGAGTTTACAACAACCGTAGCGGAGACCACGACCTTACCCACGGCCCCTAATCGCGTATTCTTCTAATAAACCCTTGTCGCTATTTATCTCTTTTTATTTTTTTTATTTTTTCGTCTCTAGTAAATACCGGCCCATCTTGCTTCAGGGATACTACCTCTTGTTATAAATCCTTCCGATTCACATATTTGGTAGTGTGTTATTAGTGAGTTACTAGTTAACATTGCCTAGTTTTGTGACAGACAGTGTGTGAATCCACTGAGTTGACGTTAATGATAGCTATTTTTTTGGTTAGTTTTTCTAAATATAATTCTGCGTAAGTAGGTATAAGGTCCAGTATCTTTGTCAGATTCCATGTTAGAACAATGAAGTAGCGCAGATTTGTAAACCTCTAAGGGATCTAATCAGATTATCTTGGTTACAAATTTTGAGGATCGAGGAAAGGTGATCGGGAAGACTTCCGTGTGTTTTGATCGCTTTAAACAGAATCAGCTACGAATCTGTATGGACTATCAGTATGGATCAGGATGAACCTATGACTTGGGACACTTTTTCTTACGGGAAGCTTTTACGTTATTATATTTAATGAGCTTGTTGGTAAACCTGTATAAAGTAAATTTTATTGCAGAAAAGAATAATCAGAAAGTAACACAATTCCTGCGATCTGAAGAGCTCGGTGGCCAAAAAGCCGCGTTCTCCTACATCATGACAATGCTTCTTTACACACGGCCAACAAAACAAAGTAATTTTTAACTTACGAAAAAGTACTACTCGTTACCCATCCTGCGCATAGCCCCGATCTAGCACCCTGTGATTTCTGTATTTTCCCCAAAATCAAAGATTTGATGAGAGGTTTCACTTTTACCAACTCCGAAGAGGCAGTGATAGCGTTCAATCAGCACGTAGAAAACATGCCTTCAGATCTGTGGTCCTCCTAATCTCCTAATAAAAAATCTAAAGGAGAGTATTTTGAAAAGCAATAAACATAATATTTTGGTTATAACATGTTGTTTTTTTAAGTTACGCAAAACTTATAGTGTGACCTACGTATTCCTCCCGACGTAGGATAAAAATAAAAGATTACTACACTAGGCTCGCAGACCCGTGTAGTATAATCATGTAGTGACTATACAATATATGTTAGAATGTCTGCTGTAATGAGTGTTATATCCAGGGTAAGTATTGAGATCAGCGGATGTTTCATCCTGGAACGTTACATTGTATAAAGTTATGTCATATAGCAGATTAGGAATTTTAAAATCATGATTGATTTAATTAGTGTGTTCCATAGTATTGTGAAATATATAATGTGTACACTAGTATACCTATAGCCTTGTCTTTTTTGTTTTTTTTTTTGTTGGCACCTTGAAGTCAAGGCAAAAGATATGTACGCGTAAATATTATCTGTTAAAATTTGTTTCTTTTCTGAACGTAATAAAAGACCGATCAAGAGGGATCCAAGCTCGAACAATTTATATGGAAGCAAATAACGGTTCTCACCGAACAAAGTTCGCTTCAAATTCTTTCGCTGTCATGCCTTGACTTTGAAACGCCCTCTCCCACGACATTCCGGGAGCACGAACAAGTGACACTTTTAAAAGACGGATATACTTCCACTGTATACGAGAGTAATAAAGTTTTCCTCTCTCTTATTATAGTGACATATGTGCCGAAACAATGGCACTAAAATTCAAGAGGTAGACTTTTATACACAACTAACACGAATAATCGTACGGTCTGGACAAAGCAAGTAATCATCATCATCATTTCAGTCGAAGCACGTCCTCTGCTGAACATAAGCCTCGTCCTTACTTTTTCACAGCGATCGGTTTTGTGCCACTTACATTCATCAGCTCCCTGCTATCTTTGCAAGATCAATAGATTCAGACGTTATTTTGCGAAAGTCAAATTTACATGCAATTTGATCTAACCTGCTTTGTGTGCTTCCGCCACCAATTAGTTCATGCTGCCTAGCGCCGGCCGGCACCCACCCACTATTGTTAGTCGATGCAACCTGCCGACGCTGCCATGGCTGCTCCGGTAGTCTCTGCAAGCCTTTACAAGATCGTCGGTCCATCGTGTGAGGGACCATCTTACGTTGCGTTTTCCGGTTCGTGGTCACCATTCAAGAGGCTTTCTTCCCCTACGGCCGGCCCACTGCTACTTCAGCTTACTGATCCTTAGAGCCACGTCGGTAACCTCAGATTCAGAAATGAACACATCGGTACCAGAATTGGAGTAATTACCATACCCTATATATACTAGAAGCAGTACTTATAAATTGCCGATCCCGTTGAAATCCCGATTGAAGATCCTGAAAATCCATCCCCCAACTTAAGAGCTCTAGAAAGAAATCTTCTCTGTTTTGACGAGCTCGGTGGCTCAGTCGTGAATGACGCGACTTTGACACCAATGCTCGTGGGTTAGATTCCCACACAAGGCAAACATTTGTGTGCATGAATACGTCTGTTTGTCTTGGTCTGGATGTTTTAAGAGAGGTAGGGCGCATCAAAGCAGCCCGTCTGGGGAAGTACCTCCACCTCATAGAAAACCGCAGCCAAATAACAACTCCCTAGAGGATTGTTGTGTTCCTGTGTGTGAGTGAGGTCACCAGTAAGCTCCTAAGGAGTTGCTATGTATGCAGCAGAGGAGGCATCGCGCGAGTGATACTTAATATATTTCAAGTGTTAATAGGCTACGATAACTGCTTTACATCAGGTGGGCCGTATGCTTGAATGCCTCCCGACGTTGTATAAAAAAAAAAAACTATAAGCACGCGAACATTGCGGTTCCAGCGTGCGCCGTTAAATTCAACGAGGAGGGGTGCACTTGTATGAGGACATACGATATAGATGTAGGTACCTACGTATATTATGTCAAGTATTCGCGTATCGTAAAGAGCAATGTATACACCGAATTATAATAGCACGTTTAACCTGTATAATGAATGGTCATTCGTAGCATCTTATTTTAACGACTAACATCAGTACCGCCTCTGATGCCTCGTGGAGAGACGAAACACGTCGCAGAAATGAGCGGAACAGCCAGGGCAGCAACGGTGGCGGGTGCGTGCGGTTGTTGTTTCAGAAGGCGGACATTTGCACAGACGTCCGCAGCAGCCGAGGCAGAGCCGATTGGAGCAGCCATGATAGCGACGGCATGCGGCTACTAATGGTAGTGGGTAGGTGTGGTATGTAGGTGCCAGTTGGCGCTAGTTTGTATGAACTAATCAGTAGCGGTAGCACACAAAGTAGTTTAGATCAAATTTCCAATAATATTATCATTTCTTAACATATCCAAGGTTACTACTTGATCATAACAATGGATATAATAATATTTAGTACTCTGTTATATCGAATTTATCACGTGGGTCCTTTTATTATTCGACATTTTTAAGAACATACAAATAGCAAGTAGAGCTGTGTGGTGTGGTGGTGCAACGGTTAGTAACGTCACTTTGCCACCAACGCTCGTGGGATCGATACCCATACAGGAAAAAATCATTTGTGTGCATGAACATGTCTAGTGAAGTACTCCCACTTAACAGAAAACCGTAGCCAAATACAACTCCCTGGAGGGTTATTGTTCTTGGCAGCTTCTAAGGAGTAGCTGTGTTTGCAGCGGAAGTGGCAATGCACGAATGAATTTTAATGTATTGCAAATAGTCATAATATTTACATGCTTGTGTGCTTCTGAAAAAAAATAACTTAACTAATTGCATATCTCTCGGCCGGAACTCAAGTTCCCTTCCCCTTAGGATGCCTTAATTTGGGAACCTATAATTTATGTATTTATCACTATACTCTTACTCCTTACTTACCACAAACGGCAATTATGTGTTGTTCTAATGCCAAGTCGATACTTATATAATGACGAATGTAAAAGTGTATTTGTTTGTTCAGTAACGGAGGGATATAATTCCTTTTATGGCGATAGTGGAAGAGTCCAAGAGTGAGTTAGGTGACTCAGTATCGTGATAAAATAGCTCAAAAGCTTCTGGAGTGGAGTTTTGCTTCCCTTTGATCGCGAGGAAGCCGCTTAACTGCTAATAAAAAATATACTAAAAACAATACTTCCTTCTGTAAAAAAGAAAAAAATAACTTTTCTATCACTATATAAATAATGAGTCCCTTACTTATTCGAACAGAGATGAAAAAAATATTCTTCCACATTTCGAAATTCAAAAGAAATTAAAAACTTGAAGTTGCATCGCTAAGAAGCTGCAAGTAACATTCATAACATGTTTTTTAAAGCCGCACCCGGGTACAGTCTTGTGAACTTGTCTAACCACGTACCGTTTGAAGTTTTCCACAAAGGAAACTGGAACTCTTAGTAACTGACCACACATGGGTATATACATCGTCCGACGAAGTCCCCGAGGAACTTACACCGTGTTTGCGGAACAAAGACTGCGGGATTCAACTTCGTCAGAGAACGAGCTTTATTCTGTAATTAGAGGTTTAGGAAACTCCCGGGGGATACAGGTTAAACATTATACATCTTTGAGGGTTTCTAAATAAGAAAGTCTTCTTTTCGGGTCATTATTTTTAAATCTAGTATTTAAAATAATTAAAATTATGTTTAATTATCGGTACAAAATGAGTAAAGTATGAATAGTACTGTCGAGGACGAATTCTTGTTTGCATTTTGCATATTTCTAAAAAATATATATTATTCGTGAACATCTGCTGCTTGCTGAATATTACCGAGATACCAAGAAAGCCTACATATATTGAAATTAAACAATTTTTAACGGTAGTATCGCGTGTTATAAAACACGCGATACTACCGTTAAAAATTGTTTAATTTCAATGTGTAACAATCGCGAAAACCTAAGACAATACTGTGATATCCTATATACAGTGGATATGAGGTATTACTGTATACAATTTATTGAAAGTCCGTTCATTTCTTTCATCAAACAGAAAAAAGGTTGCTATTTGATTTTGACGATAAAGCCATCTGCATAATTAAAAAAAAAAATCTTTGTATACTAACTCGTACTATGTATAGACTAGCAATATATATAGTAGCGGTGATATCCCAGCGGAAAAACCACCCTAATAACCGACGGTCTCTGAGTCAAATCCTGGCGTGGGCATACACTATTCGTGTTTTCCGATTTGAGTACATATTTTTAATTATCACTTGCTCAACGGTAAAGGAAAACATGGTGAGGTAAGGCGCACGTTCAAGAAGTTACATTTCAAAAGACGTGTTACCTAACTCAAAAAGATCTGGTTATCACTCTGGGTTGCGGAGTTTTGAGGGCAGTCGCTGTGTATAAAAATCAGTATCATCGTCAAAATCCATAAGCAGACCCCGCCAATCTTAATATTAGGAAACGGAATAACATTAGAAAGAAGAATAATTAATTCCTTTTATTAGTATCTCTAAACCTGTATATATTTTTTTTACTTTATAATATAAGATTTAATATCTTTAACTAATAATAATGGCGTATTCGCCTTATTCTTATTTAGCTTGCATTGTATATTCGCTTACTCTTCATATTGTATGGTGCTGACGTTTTAATTATCTTAAAGGCAAGGTAAGATAATTAAAATTACAAGTATTGGAGCCGACACTGCTCGGTTATAATATACCCACAAATATGGGTAACAAAACTATATAACCGCTTTCACTTAAATTATGATATGCAGGTCAGTATTACACTCGAATTTGATGACTGTTTTGTGCGCTTCCGCCATCAGTTCATCAGGGGAACTAGCATCACACAATACTAGCATCACCCTGCGCTATTATTAAATTCATGCCACTGCCATTATTTGTTTATAGCACGCTCGTATACTAAGAGCAACAAGGACTGGTGGAAAACTTGGAGCATCTATAAGCACTCTTATTTACTGTGAGATTATTGGGTGGAACATATTAAGCTGAAATATACGCTATTGTTGCATATGAAAATAGTGGCATCCGTGTACTCAGCGATGGTAAAGCAGCTCTAAGCTTTGACTTGGTCAGAGTGGAATCCGGACTGACCCTGGCTTTTGAAATTTACATACTACTTGTACCCTATGTTCATAGAAAAAAATGGGAATACTGGAAAAGAAACCATCAGAAAATTGTGTAGCTGAATAATCCAGATGTTGCCTTATTTGTTTTCCCACAAAATCAGAACTAAGCAACATCATTTTTATGAGGCACACTCAGGGACCTGATGGGAGGGAAGTGAACTCTCAATGAATAGTGCCCATACCGCCGCCCTTAAGGGTTATGTCCGATATTTACTGATTAAACTCTACCTACAACTCGCTATACACAATGCAGTGTTGGTCCCAACGCTAACTTATGGAAGCGAGAGTTGGGTATGGCAGAAAGAGCATGAAAGTAGAATAAACGCGGTTGAAATGCGAGCGCTGCGCAAAATTTGTGGCGTAAGGCTCGTAGACCGTATTCGCAATGATGATGTTAGAAATAGAGTTGGTCTGAAAGAGAGCGTCGGTGTTAAAATAAGAAGAGGCATGCTCCGATGGTTCGGGCATGTAGAAAGAATGCAAGATGAAAGAATGACGAAGCAGATATACAATGCAAAAGTGGAAGGATGTAGGAGCCGGGGAAGGCCAAGACTTACCTACCATGACCAAATTGGTCATGTTCTATCAGAAGGTGATGTCAGGAGCCCTAGAAACCGGCGTGCGTGCATGAGAAGAGCAATGAATGTTAAAGAATCGAGTGAGATATGTAAGGATCGAGTCACGTGGCGCTCGGTTCTCTCTGCCTACCCCGCAAGGGATTTGGCGTGAAGTTATAGATAGATAGAAACTCTACCTAAGTAAGGGAACGGTTAAACGTTGCTGCCCTTTGAATGAGCAGTTTAGTATATTCAGAGTGTTTGAAGAATATCCTTTACACTTACGCAGAGGCTAGTCCCGGATGCTGGACTCACACCCTTATCGTGGGTAAGGCGCAAAAATCCTCCACCCTATTTTTTATACAACGTCGGGAGGCATATAATCGACATGCCCACCTGATGTAAAGCGGTTACCGTAGCCTATGAATGCTTTCACATTAAGTATCACTCGCTTGATGCCACCTCTACTTTTAACACAGCGACTTACTCACCTTACTCACTCGCAGGAACATAACATCCTCTAGAAGTTGTTATTTGCCTGCGGTTTTCTGTGAGGTCGAGATACTTTCCCAGCCGAACTGTTTTGATGCACCCTACCTCTCTTAAAAACACCCAGGCCAAAATAAACTGCCATGATCATTCACACAAATGTTTATTTTGTGTGAGAATCGAATATAATTTGAATTTTATCAAAGTATCTTATAACTATATATAAAAATCTCATGTCACGGTGTTTGTGATCGCACGCCTCCGAACTGGTACGATCGATTTTTATGATTTTTTTAAATGTATATTTGGTAGGTATAAGAATAGATCGTAAAGTCTATTTCATAAAAAAAATAGAAATAAATTAAATAGGAACTAATTCATATGGCAGAACAACATTTGCCGGGTCAGCAAGTTATTAATAATATTCTTATCAAACTATTCAGATGATAGATATCGTAATCGTCTAAAATAGAATTCAGTAGATTTTATTACAACAAGAATAAGAAAAGTGAAATTCCCAGACAAGATTATTTGTACAATAATTCTGGAAATATATTTCCAGTGGCATTATATAAGGGCATTACAAGGACTCCCCCTAATATCGCCGTCTGGCCTTCAAGTCTCGAAGATGACTCTACTAATTAGGCGAGATATTTAATGCTTCACTATTAAACGTATTATTGTGTAATATTTCATGGCCGTTAATTTCATAAAAAGCTTGGAATAATATAAGTAAGCCAGACTGGGCGTACGCCTGTTGAAATATTCATAGCAATGTGTTGACTTATAATTTCTGAGTATGTCTGCCTCGCAAAATATTTTTATGTTTTTTGATTGTGATTAAATTAGGATTACCTGAGTCTGTTACTTTTAGTGTTTTTACTTACGTATGTACATATTTTGGAGTTTTCGAAACTTATTGTATACCTAGTGGACAAATAACCAGCTTTCTTCGAGTCCCTTGTTCAATTCCAGGTATGGGCATACACTATTGTTCTTTGTTTTATTTACATATTTGTAATTCTCACTTGCTCGATTTTGGAGAAAAAAATAGGGAGGAATGCCGCTCGTGCAAGAAAATACATTTCAAGATCGTGTAATCTAATCTAAGAAAGGTATGGTTCTCCTGGATTGTGAAGATCTAACGTAAGTCGCTCCATGGAGCCAAATTAGTATCTTCGCCAAACTCTTACGCTAAGTTAACGAACTTTACGTTTCGAAGTGAAAGCTTAGGACACGATCGGAACTAACGCTGGGGTGATTATGACACAGACAAACACTTCATAGGCTACGATAACCACTTTACATCAGGTGGGGCGTATGCTTGTATACTTCCCGAAGTTATATAAAAAAAGAAGGCAAGTCAAAAGAAGTGCTTACACACGGCACAGAAGCGATATCGATTCTTCAATAGTGTTATATCACTCTTTTTGAAGTACAACATGACCAGGCTTCTCCGCTACACCTGCAGTATTTTACCGGAGTGTATGACGGAATTATATAGCTTATGTACAAGTACTGGCTTTCTTTCCAGGCCAGCTTTCAAAATTTCCGCAGTAATTCCGTCCTCACCTGGTGTTTTCCTATTTGTAAGCTGTTCAAGAGCTATACGAATCTGGTACAGACTAATGTCCAGGGCATCTTCGGTATAGTGTTCGATTTATATAGCTCTGGGGTCTTTACTATCACTGTTGCCCGGCTGTAGCGAAGATGAATACAGTTCTCCCTAGAGCTTCTCCATCTTATCCAGAACCTCATTCTTCATAGGAACAATAGCACCAGTGCCGGTCTTCAGCTTCATCAGTTGACTAAATAGTTACAAATTGGTATGCTCAATAGAGAGATCCAGTTATCCAGCTCGGTGCAAGTCACACCGCACAAGTAGGATTGCAGGCACTGGGTGAGAGTAAACACACGGAAAAACATCCGTGGCCTACCTATTGTTGACCCGATGTTGTGGGAACAGCGGTCGTCGGCCAGGGAACCCGTTGAAATGGTTGTTCCGCTGGCCGCCCTCGGTATAGTACAGGGGCCCAATCAAGCCTAACCACCTTTAGAGTCTGCCCTTGATCGGTATCGCAGTAGATCGTCGTACCGGTTGATGACCAGATGGTGGGAAAAATGGTGGGATTTGTCGACTAACTAATGGAGAAACAGTGCAGTGAACTGGTGCTGGTCGGATGAGAAGCGTCCCCATTCCTTCGCACTCCTAGTCTTCAGGGCGCTTTCCTCAGTATACGAGATAGTCTGAATAAGTACAGGTGATGTCAGAAGACCTGACGTGAAGATATACATACATATTATTATGGTAAATTTTTCTAAAAAGTATCTCCCTTATACTTTTGTTGGTTTCTTATTAGTGAATGATTTTTAAGAATTGGTTCAGTAGCAGCGAAAATTACCTCCTACATTCTCACCAACAAACTTTACCCCTTCAATATTAGTATGGTTTGGTCACTTTCCGCGCAAACTGAGTTTGCATAAACTAAATCTTTCAATCAAACTGCACTTTTTGATTTATGCAAGCTGACGTTTGTTCATAGGTACGTGCTCTCGATTCTACATTGGCACACGTGCTCCCGGATTGTTAGTTTTACTGCAGACATTTTTAGGCAAACATAAGGAAGTTGAATAAAAATAGGCTTTGGTTTTATAAACCAAAATGGAAATTAAGGATGAGAACAAATTGTCACTTTATTTAATCACACCATTATCAAACTCTATTTAATCTCACATTTCGTTTCCATCAGTCTGTAAGTAACATGTCACAGAATAGGTAATAATAGGTTGTTGACGTAAAACTTCACGCAATATACGGTAAAGGTGTTAAAATTAGTGTAAGTGAAAGCTATGTACTAACGAAGTGGTATACATCCCCTTAAGGGGTATTTATTGTCTCTCGGACTTTCAGTTGCTATGTGTGAGAAGAACTCAAGTCAAAACCTATGCGTTATTTAAGATTAGATCTAGATTTATGTATTTTATAAAACAATGTTGTGTAACACAAATACTGCAGATTACACAGACGTAATTATATCACGTAAAAAAATTAAACCGGGTTTAGTTTATTAGACCGGGGCGAGTCCGGTGCACATGTGGTTGGTAATGGCTACTTTTAGAGCAAGGGTTGAGGGTTCTATTCTCACACAAGACAATCATTTGTGTGACATAGACATGTCTGCTTGTCTCGATCTGAAGTGTTTTTAAGATGAGTGGGGCCCAAAAGAAATGTATTGCACATTGTACATATCAGTGCCAGTTAATTTTGGTACGTAATTTGTCCAGATATATTTATTTATTATTATTAGTTCTAAAAATTATCATTTGATGCAAGGATCAAGTAGAAATTATTGACATATGAGTATCCTTAAATGGAGTTGAGGCGAAAACAATCTTTGTATGTATGTATGTTCGATAGTTATCGCTAAGTCTTTATCAGATGCCCTGATGAAATTTAGCGTGCAGGGGTATAGTAAAAATAAATGTCAAACGATGTTACGGAACCTTTGATTTAAAAGTTCTTCTTTCAGTTTACTGTCTTTTTTTAAACTTGATCGATTGGCAGACAAGCATTTATCTCACCAGACATAATTGGCTTACGGTTACCATTATCAACAAACGTTTACGATATACGAGGAGTATTGCGCATTATAGCTTGCTCACTTTCATTGATATAACACATATTAAGAAGGCTACTATTACTTTACTACTACTACTACTTCCACAAAATCCCGCAGCGTGCATTACATACTTTGTACTACTACCATTTCTTGCCTTATTATTTTCCTTTCATTTATATTATCTTATATGATATGCAGAAGGAACAGATTACTAGCTAAAGCCTCGTCTTTGCTTGCTACTGACTTCACTCAGCGGTGGGTCAAGTTTACAAGAAGAGCCTTTGCGAGAAATGAATTTCAGGCATAGAGCTCTCAAACCGCGGGGTAGTCGGTGGTGTTCCTCCCTGTTCATCAAGGGTCGAGTTGGATGTAAAAAGGGAGCCCAGGAGATCGGCTTTCTCCTTTGCAGTATGAGCCAGCGATTCTTCCACTTTGCGTAACGGTAGAAACGATGACTGAGAGAAGATACCCTGAACAGCTTTGGAGGAGACCAGAACGCACAAGTCCTGGAGAGCAAGTGTACCAGTCTCTTGCCAATTTTGCTAACAAATTCTGACTTTGCCCCTGCGATGCAACCCTTCATAAACCTGGAGGCAGCGTTGTAGCTTTTTTAAGTGAATTCATATTTAAATCACCAACCGCAGCGCAATAGGCTATTCAAGATCACGATACGGCCCTTAGAAGCCGAGGGGAATCAATTAAAGTAGAAAATTCGGATGAAGTCACGGGGTTCAGTTAATTCTAAATAAAAAGAGAAACCTCCGGGAACCGGGTCAAAAGTAGCAAGCTCGCAGCAAAAGTGAGCAGTTCAGCCCCGTGTACACCGTGTGTTCTCTGGTATAAATCTAAATATCTAAAGTTTTTATAGTATATTATATAGTAGTATATAGTAATGTATAGTAGACCTTTAAGTATTCTCAAGAATTAATTTATGAAAACAAAGCTAAATATACGTAATGCTTAGACAATTAGGGCCAGGTTCAGATCTAATTTAAGTTAGTTTTGGATCAGATTGAATATTAGAAAGAAAATAAATATAATGATAAATCTAAAAACAAATTTAGTTATGTTCGTATAAGGGGAATGGTTATTAGGCAAGGAAAACAGACCCCAATTTATTGAGCTTGTTCGATTCACACTTGTTCAGCCTTATTTAATTTTATTATACTGGATATAATTATCCATTTCAATGGCGGCCAGTTCATAATGGTATCAAATTAATTCAAAATCACCTTGTATTTAACAGCTTTTATTAGGTTGACCTGTATGTAGTTTACGACAATCCGCAATTCAATTGCGTGGCGGATTATGTTTTAAACCCCTTCGATTGAAAGGAGTTCCGTATCCCAGCGGAGAGGTGAGAATGGAATAATGTAGTATGTATGCACTAGCTAATAAAGGGCACCAAATCTCCACCAGTTCGGGTTTTAATTGAAAAATTAGGTTAACTAATAATTTTAAACATTGGAAAACAGAGTATCGCTACTTGATATAACAAAAAAACTAAACAAAATTAAAGTAACTATATACGAGTATGTCTACATGTGTGTACCTATATTATATTATTATTTATAGTATATGTGTGTATATTCGGTGTATATCCATTTACATAAAAATTTATTCAGTCACATCTATTTCATACTGTAGAAGGTTGGCTGGAAGGGATCTCTTTTAGCCAATCTTCTCAGCGGCAAGTTCAATCTTTATAATAAGCTCGCTTATGCAAAGTATATTTATTATTGTAACCCTTTTTACATATGCAATAAAGCATAATATACATTTTTTCTTGCCTAAAATTATATTAAAGCGAGATTTTTAGTAATTAGAAAGAGTAAGGACGTGAATAAATATTTATAAGACCTGCACGTATAAGTGATGCCCTTGGTATTAGAACTATTCATAAACTATGATACCTACTGAGCATTAGTTAGAACTTACGCTTGGTAACCCTATATATATATAATATAAAAACTATTAATATGGTTAACAAGCATAATAGTATGTACATAAAATAGTAATTAATATGTATAAATATTTCTATCATTGAAATTGTTAACGCATTGTTAGTTGATAAGGCACACATCGAATGGGTGTGCAATAAGAATTTTTTAAGCGAAAAAAGAATCCTAAAACTAGATTACGGGCCATAAATTCAGAGCAAATTAGATCATTTTTAACCATTCATTTCGAACATTAAGTAGTAAAGTATAGATTAAGTCAATAAAAGCGAGCAATAAAAATGTCATGAAACTCTATGTAAGAATCGTTAAAATGGCATATTAATGACATTTAGTAGGTATTAGAAATATTTTTTTATACAATGTTGGGGCTTGTATACAGGCATACGGCCCATCTGATTTAAAGTAATTACCATTGCCTATGTACGCTTGCAAGATAGGAAGTATCGCTCTTGTGTTGCAATTCCTGCAACAACAACTCCTTGGGAGCTTACTGGTATATATTAAATATAACAATATAGAATATAACAAACCTCCTCGAACATATTAGCTGATTGCTATTTTCTGCGAAATATCTTTATTTCTCCAGACGGGATTTGATGTGCCCTATCTCTCCTAAAAATATCCAGACCAAGACAAAAAGACACGTTCATGAACACATGTTTGTTCTGTGTGGAAATCGATCCCACGAGTCTTGGTGTTAAAGTCATTGCAACCACTGTGCCATCAGGCTCGTCAAAACGTACATTTGACCTTGTTCATATTATTTTTCATATCAATTACAATGTCGTAGTGTAGTAAAATTATATTGTGTTCAATTCTCACTTTAAAATTATTATCATCTGCCCAACTTACTCCGTTCTATCTCGCCTTTTCTTTATCTCATAATATTTTTTATGGATATTATGTATGAATTTATGCATCTCTCAATTTAATTTTACTGCCAGAGAAATAAAATGTCAAGAGATAAAAAGAGATACAAAATATATGATGCAGACATAGCTTTACGTTTTGAATTTATGAATCTTGATACTTGAAACGATTGTACGGCAATCGTAAAAGTATTCGAATTTCTATCACTGTGAGTTTGTAATATATTGCTTTTGTTACTTTGTGAGACATATAAATATGGCTGCATATTTGGAGTTGCAGGTAGAAATTTTACATTCGACTTTATTTCCTGTACATTCAACAACATTGTTTTCATGAACATGCTAATATAAAATTGTTAATAGATTGTGTTATTTTACGAAAGTTGGGAATTTACGTAGGAATTTTACGAATGCATGTTATTCTAACATGGTACGACGACAACGATAACGACTACCATCTCTACCGTCTACCGGATGTAGTCTACGTCTTAGGATGCCTCTGTGATTCGCCTGAGGAGGCGCAACACGTGTAACAGAAACAACCGAAGTAGCCAGGCCAGCAACGGTGGTAGTTCATATTCCATATGGCGAATACTCATAAAGACGACCGTAGCAGCCGCGGCAGAGATGACTAGAGCAGCCATGGCAGCGGCGGGATGCATCTATTGACGGTAGTGGGTGGGTGTCTGCCGCCACTATTTCGCATGAACTAATCGGTAGCGGAAGCACATAAAGTAGTTTAGAGCAAATTGGCTGTAATATTAAATTATATTTAAGTTTAATTAAAGTTACGTTAGAGCAAACTCTCAAACTATCAATTATTAATAAAATGGATTAATAAATAAAATAAAATAAATTTGAGCATTTGAAATTTTGGAAGCGGCATTTGGGGGATATTTCTGGGGTATTTAATTATAATTCATAACTAATGTTTTATTGCAATTAATGTAGTTCGTTTATCTACGCGATTATCATGTAGAGATGAAATAGGATTATTTGGATGGAGGGATAATCTCATACACTATTGGTCTAATTCTGAGAAGGACTAATAGGAATTCACATTATCCCTCCTATAAATTGTTTTTTATTTATCCTGTGTAAAACTTGAAAAACTGAAAACCAGTCAGGCAGAATCCTAAGTAGAAAATAGACCGATATAAATAAATATTGTTGGATAAATTACGCAGCGCCATTATTAGCTTTTCTTAAGGTTACTAGACAATTCTACTAATTCAAACTATCAATTTTTCAAGAGAATAACCGTCAAACAGCGTGTGATAATAAAGCAAAACCTTTAGGGTAAAGCAATACATTATAAAAATCAACTAAGTGGAATTCAGGCGTACATGCGTCAAGGATTTTATTGAGTGGTAGTATGACACTCACAATGTGCAAGGCCGACTGGTTTTTAGCTTTTTACCTGAACTTAGTTTTATTTTCCCTGAAGTTAATGAATCTCTGACATTATTTTTATACATATTATTACACTCGGTATACAATGCGACATTAAGACGAAGACATAACATCATTTTTGAGTTCCGTACCTCAAAAGGAAAAATGAAATCCTTATAGTGTCATTTCGATTTCAAGATCCTTTTTCTCAGGAACGCGTGAAGACATCTAGTTGAAAATAATTTTACTTAAATCTATAATCCTTTGGAGCAGTGAAAACAATCAAACTTCTAAGTCAACGCAACAAATAGGTACGGCCGTCGAAATAAAATTTGAATTGCGTAAGGGAATCATTACCTATAAAGTACTTTCTTTCGTTACTTTGGTAAGCAGCAATGTCATAATAGCACAAGCACAAATTTGTAGTTATATCACTGTTTTTTGTGATTGCAAACTTATTTGCATTTGTTAAACTAACCGCGACCTATGCCGATGTATGGAAAAAAAATAAGTTTCTCTCTCCAACCAATTTATCTTTTTAGAGCTTTGTCTGGTGTTCCAAAATTTAATACATAAGTACTAAAATATAAATTAACTTAGATATCCAGTTTTCAATTTCTCCTATAAAGATACTAATATTGTAATTATAAAGTTAATATATTCAGGCGTAATTTTGCGAAAGTCAGGTTTACATGAAATTTGATCTAACCTGCTTTGTGTGCTTCCGCCACTAATTAGTTCATGCGAACTAGCGCCGGCCGGTTATCTGGAACAGGAGCCGCATGCACCCGCTATCGTTGCTGCCATGATTGCCCTGGTCGTCGCTGTGACACATATTTTGCCTATCTACGTGGCATCCTCAGGCGCTGTAGATGTTAGTCGATATAATAACAAGCTACAAGAGGCACCGCAGCGGTCAAAGCAGAAGACTACCGGAGCAGCCATGGTAGCAACGGCATGATGCACCTACTAAAGGTAGTGAGTGGGCGCTAATTCGCAAGAATTAATTGTTGGCGAAAGCACACAAAGCAAGTTACATCAATTTGAATTGTAATTATACGTTTTGGAAACTAATATTGAGGGGAAACTTGGAACACAATTGGAAAAACCGGGAAAAATCTTCAAGTTTATACGGAACCATCGGTGCACGACCGCGACTCGCACTTGGCCGGGTTATTTTTAGAAATATTAACTATTTCGTTTACAGAATGCACTTCATTACGTTTCAAACTAATGTTACAGAACTACTAACTACGAGTACAAACAACTTGAACATTTCTGCACCATTTCCCATTACCATTTCCAATGCAGATGGAAATGGTAAATTGCAAGTTTCCGCAATACACATTATTACTCGTAACTAGTATTGCCCAATTCAATTCACTATAGAAAGTTAATATCCACGATTCGTAGCAAGCATTCAATTTATAATATTATAGCTTACATGAGTCAGAGCAACCAAATGCATGATTTTAAAGATCAAATCAAGCCTCGAATTCAAAGTTTCCTTGGCAGGAAAATAAAAATATTTTTATTTAGTTATCGTAGATTCAGTAGTGCGAAAGTAGTAGTTTTATGCAATATCGTACATGCTATTAGCATATCCTAATAGCACGTACGACATTGCATAAAAGTCACTACTTTTACAGGTTAAACGACTAATATTTAAAATTGGGGTTGACTCGGGCTTTTACTGACCCGATCTATACAACCGGACCCTTACCACTTCAGTTTACTATCTTTAAGGGGCATTATCAACGACTATGTTTACGATAAACGAACTAACTAGATTCTGACTTTTTTCGCGAGAAACGTAATTTAAGTTTTTATTTTGCTTGTATCTCTGGAACTACATGAGATACCAACATAAAATTTGTAACAAAAAAAACAGAAGTATGTCAAAAACAGAAAAGCAAGCAATCATAAGTAAATATATAGTCATAACTATATAGATAAGTAAAACTATATGTGAAGTTAGAATGATTGATAGAGTAAGAAATAGCACGATACGAGAACAATGTGAAATGAAAGATGATGTAGTGACAAAAATTCAAAAGGGTATGCTGAGATGGTTCAGACATTTGGAAAGAATGGATGACAAAAGAGTTACGAAAGAAGTATATCGAGCATGAGTGAGTGCGAATATCAGCAGGGGTCGCCCTAGACTAGGACAAGACTAGGGCCAAATCAAAAGCACCCGAAACCGAAGAGCATGCCAGAAGAGGTTAATGTGTGTGGAAGAGGCGAGAGAGGTATGTTTGGATGCACCTGGCGTTCCATAGTCTCTGTCTGCTCCAAATGGGAAACAAGCGTGATGATATGTATGTATAAGTAAAACAGCTATCGATGTTTTAGTTAATGCATTTATGAAATTAAAAAAACTGGGTATAATGAAGGAAATCCCACTTTGAGAAATTTGTAGATCTCGCTTTTCTGATTTTGGACATTATATTAACTTAATGTCGCTAAAAACCTTAATTGATACGTTTATCGTAAGCGTGGCAGTATGGTTCTCCATGGAAATACTTAGAAAATTGCTGGTTAATAACACCTCAATAATAACACCTCAAGCAAGTCTTATATACGGTAACTACGTTGACTCTACAGACAGTAGTGAGCCACTTCCTCCTCAAACACGATAGGGAGTACTTACATCAATAGTGTTCAACAGTAGTTCAGTCACATGATGTGGTGGAGGATATATAGAGAGAAAAGGCAAAATTAATATTTTAATTCTAACTGCAGCAGTCCGTTAGGGATTTACTTTGTCTTTCAAAATATCGCAGCGAAGTGATAATATGCTAATGTTTTTGTATTCTTCAAAATAAATACGTACAATTACCTACCTGAAAAACATCTTCCGAGGAGACCGAGCTATAATTTTGATTTCATTCATCCAGTCTGTTAGCTGTGACCAAAATGTACATGCTTTATTTTCACGTGTTTTTTTTTGTTTTGTGTTATTTTGAAACAAAAAAATGAAGTTAGAGTAGGAGTTAACCTTTGCCGTTACTATGTCATACAGGAATTGCTAATTTAAAGTAAGTATCTGGGCGACCAAGCTTTGCCCAGCGTTTTTTTAAACTTTTATGTATAATCGTGTTTTCTCACACACCTATATAGATGAACTTCAAAAGCTAAATCTTATAAACAACAAATACAACAATTACTCCTTACTCTACTACATATAATTATAAAAGATATGATAACCAAACAGAATTTTAGCCAGTTAACTCCGAACAGTCTGCAAGTAAGATGTGACATACAGACAGATTTGTCGAAACTATGAAGTTATATTATTACGGAACCTTAAAACGCATGTCGACAATGAAGTGTAATAAATTTAATGAATGAATGTGAAAAAGCGATGCCTAACTCGTACTGGACTGATTTAGTCTTTCGACAATAATGCTTTTCCATTAAAACGTTGTGGATCTATGTAGTAGAACCTTATTTGGGTGAATTAGCTTAATATATCTTACGCCCACTTATTTTCGTGTTTATTTTGTTCCGACGAATATCAACTTATCAGCAAAGACAATACGATTATTGCCTTCATTTCCCATGAGATATTGATTGAGTGCCCACGCTTGCGAGAGTATAATTTACTTTTGTGATATACATTTTTATAATTACATAATTACAAGTAGATATTTTTCATCTGCTCATGTGTCGGGTGATTAACTTTTATAAAGTTACATCATTGTAGATTTTCTAACAATTAATCAAAATAAAAATAGTAATAATAAATCCATCGCATTACCTTTCTCATATTGAGTTGGAGGAGGAGGTGAAAGTGGTTACTCAGGCCTGTCTGTTTATTAAACAATGTTTATCTATCTATTTATAACTTCTCGCCAAATCCATTGCGGGGTAGGCAAACAGAACCGACCGCCAAGTGACTCAATCCTTACATACCTCATTCACTTCTTTAACAATCTTTAACAATCTTTAACATTGCTCTTCTTATGCACGCTCGCCAGTTTCTAGGGCTATGCCTTATTCCGCATCCACATGCTTCTTTTGCACTATCCACCATACTTTCTTTCAGAACTTTCCAGCAGTCATCCACATCTGAGCTTGTTGCAGATATACCTGCATTACTTTGTATACTACGACAATCTAACTATGTAAACAGTTAATATGCTGGTGTAGTAGGTGTGACTAGACATACGTACCGGGTACTCTTTACACTTTCACCTTCCGATTTTCCACTTCTCATACTTTCATGATCTCTGAAAGGAATACGCACTCGCCAGTGCCTCCACTTCTTGAAAAGATCCACAAACCAGACAAGCGTGGTCTGTTCTAAGAGTGGAATCTCTGAAGTTCATCTATTAAACTCAAATCAACGATCAAACAGTTTTCTGTTTATTCTGTCTTCAGACATTAGTGTGAATATCCTTGTGGTGGAAGAATGTATTCATCACAAGGAGGTTCTGTTCCATATATACGTATAGAGTAACTTGCCAGCATCATTTACTCTCTTATCTCCGAATGAATCAAGCATAGCCTTGTAACTGCTTCGCTTGGTCCTAATCCATCCTTCAATTAAATATTAATATATTTTTTTGTAAAAATAGAGTAAAGTACGAACTACTTGTAGCACGGATTTCTTAGAAATCATAAAAAATATTGATAACTGAGTTTATATGTTAAGAATTTTCCTTCAGAAATAAACTTAGTTACGTAAAGATAAGTTTGGCACGAGTTTGGTCGATGCGTAGTTGACCTTAAAGTTTTGGATCGTTGCTAGGCTGGATTAAGCTTAGTTTTAAAGATAAAGAAAAGTACAATGACGTTTCTAACTAGCACATGTTTTAGAAATCACGCAAAATTCTTCAAAACGACCTAACTAAATCTAACTATCTATCTATAACTTCACGCCAAATCCCTTGCGGGGTAGGCAGAGAGAACCGAGCGCCACTTGATTTGAACCTTACATATCTCACTCCCTTCTGTAACATTCATTGCTCTTCTCATGCACGCCCGCCGGTTTCTAGGGCTCCTGACATCACCTTCTGACACGACCAATTTGGTCATAATAGGTAAGTCTTGGCCTTCCTCGGCTCCTACATCCTTCCAGTTTTGCATTATATATCTGCTTCGTCATTCTTTCTACATGCCCGAACCAATGGAGCATGCTTCTTCTTATTTTAACACCGACGTTCTCTTTCAGACCAACTCTGTTTCTTTGCGAATACGGCCTACAAGCCTTACGACACAAATTTTGTGCAGCACCCGCATTTCGACCGCGTTTATTCTAATTTCATGCTCTTTCTGCCATACCCAGCTCTCGCTTCCATAAGTTAGCGTTGGGACCAGCACTGCATTGTGTATAGCGAGTTGTGCCTTCTGGGTCAGGTTTTTACTGCCAAGAAGTTTTCCCAACGCTCCATTCACACTATTCCCAGCACTCACTCGTCTTTCCACATCTGCGGTGTACCTTCTATCCCTGCTGAAAGTGCATCCAAGATATACAATCTCATCCACTTGTTCCAACACTTCATCATCAACCGTAATCCTTACATTAGTTCTGGATTCTTGTCTTTCAAATACCATTATCTTTGTTTTTTTCGCATTCAGTAGTAAGCCTTTCTCCATACATTCGTCTTTCATCGTTATGACCAGTGTTTGCAGTTCAGATGTGTATCTGCTAATAGCACGGTATCGTCTGCATACAGCAGACAGTTCACCACTAGGTCACCCATGCGCAATCCCACATTCGCTGACCTTATTCTCTGCAGACAACTATCGAGATACAGGATAAACAACCTAGCCTAAGTACCAGAAGGCGTCCCGGACGTAAGTGCCACCTAGTTTGATCATCTCAGCTGTGATCAGATCAATTCCTGCTGATTTTCGATTTGTCAAGCTTGGTATCGACCATTCGATCTCATCTCATTATGCCTTCGTCGGACGCCGTCAACGTGGACTAAGCATCCGACTCACTCTCATTGTCAGTGTCCGAGGCATACTCATACATTTCACTCCAAATATTTATCTTATCCATTCTGGATGCCGACGAACCACTCCGAGACTTCTTTACCTCTCTCCAAAAGAGTTTGGTATTTGCCTCGAAGTTTTTCGTCAGCCTTTCTACCTCATTCATAATTTTGTCTTTCACGCTTCTCTTTCACATACACACATAGATCTCATTCTCTGTAGAAAACTCCATATATAGGTCGCCATCACGCCCAAGCCGCCATCACGTTATTATGTTCACTTTATCAAAACATAACTAGCCGCATGAGCAGTACGGTGGCGTGGTTACACATATTATTGTCGATCATTGTCCTATTTTGTTATTCTATAACAATAACAATTAAGCTGCAGCTGTTCCCACGCACCTCTGTATTCTTACAGCGTCGGTTGCTGTACCGATAGCATGTTCAACCCGAAGGTAAGCGCCACCGATTAAAAATAAATCATAAGCCCACTTTTGTAAATCAAATTCTTATATTTTAATCACTTCATAGCTATGAGACATACAATACAATATATATTATATACACCAAAACATTCACACAAACATGAAAATACTTATAGTAAAATCCGTCTCATTACTAATTTGAGATATACTATATCCCATATTATGCAACGTAATAACGCGTATTCTATCTTGCATACTGATAAATATAAGCCTACATATTTGAAACAGAATGTAAAGAATTACAATCGAAGACACGCAACCACTCTTGCTAGTGAACTAGTTAGTTAAAATATCTTCGTATAGTGACCTAACCTACTTAACTCTTTTTCATATTTTTACTAACTCACTGAGAGATAATAACATCTACTACCCTATTTATCTTACTACCCTACCTACTCAAGAGTACTGTAGCTGTTATCAAGCCCCAGTTAACCGGTTACTTGACACGCCGGTTTATATTAAATAATATGTGTTGATCATAAATTCAACGATATCACACAATAGAAAACAACCAAATTTTGTAATAAAATTTGACTGCTAAGCAGAGATTTGAACTACGGACTCCTGAGCATGGCGATAAGTTTGAGTTGGTTTTTTGCCGTTTGACCAATCTATCGGTAACTCAATTGGTGAAATTATTGATGTTATTCATTCGCTTCTGTGTAGAAAGAATATAAATATCTCTATCGGTACTGTATATTATTCGTTAATTTCTCGGTAACGTGTAACGTAATAAATTGAATGATTGTTTTGTTATTTATGCAAGTGTGTGCGCATCAACCGGCCACCAGCGAGAATTTCTTCTGATTGATTTATTCTATATGGACTTTTGACGTCGACCGTACATCATATTCTCGTAGTGTATCTCGTACTATCTAGTCTACATAATTACCTACTAACATGAAGAAAGACAAGATTGAGTCCGGTTTGCTTAGGGTCTGTGATTAGCTACTAGAATTTAATGTCACAGAATAAATCGGCATAAGACCACTAGAAACATAAAAATGTAACACTCGACTTGACCTTGTCTTAGCTATACATGCAGTAGAGCAAAATGTTAAATTAATTTGTATTGATAATAATGTTTTTCCTTTTTATTCCCCATAGACTTGAAGTGTGTTTAATGTCTATACGAACAACTCCTGTAATGCAGGTACATGGGTAATAACTTAATTATAATACCATAAATAAGATGTACCTTTGGTGCGAAGTTATAGATAGTTCATTATTAATGTAGTGTTTTTTAGTTATTTTAATCAAACTCGGTTCTGTGGTTGTCTAAATTTTCGATTTACCGCAATTACTCTTAAATCCATTTCCACATTTTTTTTTTATTTAATAACTATTTTATTCCTCACAAAGCAAAACTATAAATATAATAGTGAAAAGTTATTTTTATTAACTTTTAATTTACTGCAACTACTCTTAAACTCATTTACACTAACTACATCAGCGGATGCTTATCTGCCTGTGGTTCTCATAAGCTTTAGAAAACAAAAAGTAATATTTTAATTAATTTTCAATTTACTGCAATTGTTCTTAAACCCATTTTCACCGCAATTTTTTAAGTGTTACCTAAGACACTTTCTTCGTCCCTCATAAACAAAACAAACAAAAATATATAATCATGATGTTACATATATACATATCATCACGCTAGTTTCCTATTCGGGTATAGAGTATGGAACGTCAGGTGCACCGATACAAACTTACCCCTCTTGCTTATTCCACTCTCATCAACCTTATCATGCACGTCCTTGGGTTTTGGGTGCTGTTAATTTGGTTAATACATTACTTGTTTAATTTTGATCTATATATGGGCGTATAGGGCGGGCCCAGCCAATATCTCCATTCACTATTGCCTGATATACTCCGTTCGTAACTTTTTGTCATTTGATCTTTCAAAATGACCAAACCCTCACATTATACACACTCACATTATATACATATTTACATCTCTCGCATAGAACCTGGTTTAAAGTTTTAGTTTTAAATATTTTTAGTTATTTCGGTGAAAATAGGTTCTGTGGTATTCAATTATCAATTCACCGTAAATGCTTTTAAACGCATTTTCACTAAAACTTAAATTCAATGCCTATTTCATTCCTCAAAAGCAAAACAAACATAAAGGAATTTAAACTCCGTAACTACCTCAGCGGGCGCTGTCTGATTATCTTCGTCGCTAATTAACTAACAAAAAACAAAGTTCCACTTACCACAAATCTACTCAGAACTGTTTCAGTCCATTTCAACTTTACCCGCGGAATTTAAAGTGGACAGCTGGAGTATATTTGAAAATAAGCTATGACGTTTGTTTAATGTGTTTAAGCGTTACTACTGTTTAACAAATTATAGATTCTTCTTCTCGATATCTAGTAGGATCTTTTTAGGGTTCCGTACCCAAAGGGTAAAACGGAACCCAATTACTGAGGCTCCGCTGTCCGTCCGTCCGTCCGTCTGTCACCAGGCTGTATCTCATGAACCGTGATAGTCAGATAGTTGAAATTTTCACAGATGATGTATTTCTGTTGCCGCTATAACAACAAATACTAAAAAATAGAACAAAATAAATATTTAAGGGGGCTCCTATACAACAAACGTGATTTTTTTGCCGTTTTTATAGATAGTGGTACGGAACCCTTCGTGCGCGAGTCCCACTCGCACTTGGCCGATTTTTTTTTTCTTCTTAGCGTTATCCCGTTTTCTAATCCACCAGGATGGCGGGGTTCGCTACCTTCCCCAAGGATTTGGCGAAGATACTGATTTTTACATGGAACGACTGTCAGACCTCCGTAACCCAGAGGGAAAACCAGGTCATTCTAAGGTAACGTCACACATCTTTTGAAATATAATTTCTTGGACGTGTAGATTTCCTCACGGTGACGATACGTTCGCAATTGTTGGTAAATATGACTATATTCGAACCAGGGACTAATTAGTCTTGCAAGTGATTGGGGTTACCTGAAAGGCTTTGATAGCAGTTCCCATCAATCGTAATGAATAAGAAAAGGGACAATGGCAAGAAGAAGAGAGGCATCAAACTACGATATGGCCCGCCTGACACGAAACTGTTATTGCAGCCTATAACATATGTGATATAAGCAGTATGGTTATATAAGCAGTACGGCTAGCGCCTTTGCACCCAGTTATCAACACGGAGTTCCTCGCCTGTTGACCATACTCACTCGCAGAAAATATAGCAATCCTCCAGGCCATTGGTGTTTATCGGAAGACTTTTGTAAGCTGAAGATACTTTCCCTATAAACGAGATTACGGTGATGTTAACAAAATATTCAATAGACTCAGGCGTTATTTTGCGAAAGTCAAATTTACATGCAATTTGATCTAACCTCCTTTGTGTGCTTCCGCCACCAATTAGTTCACGCGGCCTAACGCCGGCCGGCCCACTAATACATATCAAATTTTACACACCATAGACAAAGGTTTATAACTAAATATTAGGGAACAATTAGAAATTAATAAAAATAAAAATTCTAAAATTACTCTCATGAACAAACAGACTGACGTAAACCATTCCCAACTATTAAATATCTTTTCGCTCAAACCATCCACCCTTACCCTCAATTCAATATAAGGGACGGCACTGCGATGGATTTGTCCCTTGTAGCATGTTATTCTTACGATTAACGTCTACAATGCCTGATGATGCCTCGTGGAGAGGCGAAACACGTGTCGCAGCGACGACCAGGCCAGTCGTGGCAGCGACGGTGGTGGTGGGGGCATGCGGATTCTGTTCCAGATGGCGGACGACCGCAGCAACCGAGGCAGAGACTACCGGAGCAGCCATGGCAGCGTCGGTATGTTGCACTTACTAACAGTAGTGGGTGCGTGCCGGCCGGTGCTAGGCCATATGAACTAATTGGTGGCGGAAGCACACAAAGCAGGTTAGATCAAATTGCATGTAAACAAAATATTCAACCTCCGATATCTGTAACTTCACGCCAAATCCCTTGAGAGGTAGCCTGAGGGAACCACGTGACTCGATCCGTACAACCCTCACTCGCTACTTTAAAATTAATTGATCTTCTTATAGACCCTCGCCGGTTTCTCACCCTCCTGACATCACCTTCTGATAAAACACAATCTATTTCGTCTTGGTAGGTAAATCTTGGTCTTCGTCTCCTACGTGTATCTACTTTCGCGTTGTATATCTGTTTCGTAAGTATTTCTTCTTCCATTCTTTCTTTCTCCGATGCATTTATTAATGGTGAAAAAGGAGAGAAGTCTTCAGCCAAAGTTTGTCAAAAGTCTTAGGTTGTGTTGCAATGCACTTAACCTCTCAGCAATACACTTTTAAAAAATGTACCGCGGTCTTTCCAGTAGGACTCTGCACCTAGTCACAAGGCACGGATTACCCAAGCCAGGCTCGAAATCAACATTCCGTACATTATAAGAACTGAAGACTGGCCCTTGTCTAGCCCAGATCTGAACCTCTTAGACTACAAATTATGGTCAGTTTAAGAGGACATGACCTGCTCGAAACGACACTCCGACATTTTGTCGCTTAAGAAATCTCTAAAGCATGCAGTGGCTAAATTTCACATGCAAATATTGGGTAAATCCATAGATTCGTGGCCAGAAAGTTTAAAGGCCTATATCGAAGACAAAGGTGGCTATTTCGAATACAATCATTTAGTTTTATGCATATAAGTTTTATTAAGATTACATTACTTCATATAAAAATAAATGCCTATTCATTTGTAACAGAACTTAAGTCCAGACTAGGGTACATTGATTTTTATTTATATAGATAAGTGTATCAAAGGTACTAACTGATTTCTGTGATTACTTGCGTAAATTAAAAGCTACAAACATTATAACTACAGTGTCGTACAATTATTTCTACTCGCCCGTTAACCTACCTACGCCTGCTTAATATATAAGTATAATGGACGATTGTGTTACTTCTGATACGGCCTAAGTGCCTATATACATTTTGACGAGCTCGGTGGCGCCGTGGTTTATAACGCGACTTTGACACCAACGCTCGTGTGTTCGATTCCCACACATCACATCAAAGATGCCCGGCCGGGAATGTTCCTCCACCTCAAAGAAAACCGCAATCAAATAACAAACTTCCTGATGGGTTGTAGTGTTCCTGCATGTGAGTGAGATTACCAGTAGGCTCCCAAGGAGTTGCTGTGTTAGTAGCAGAGGTGGCATCACGCAAGTGATACTTAATGTACTCGTATTACCAGCGTTCATAGGCTGCGGTAACCACTTCACATCAGGTAGACCGTATGCTTGTATGCCTCGCGAGGTTGTAAAAAAATATATATGATAAGAGTTTGTTTGATTGTTTGTATGTTTGTTTGAACGCGCTGGTATGTGGAACTTCCAGTCGAATTTGAAAAAATATTTTTGCATTTGATAGCCTAATTCTTAAGGATCGATATAAGCATTTCAAAAATATGATACGACCCTTAAAAGTCAAGGAAACAAAGTAGAAAAAAGAGGTACTCACTGGACACCGGGATATACGCGAGCGAGGGCGCGGGCTGATGCTAGTACTACTAGGGGAGCTGGGCCTGCGGCGCATTGGCAGAGCTGCTTTTGCACAATAAGTAAATAACAGCAAGCTGCGTAAGCAGAGCTGCTAACCCTAACCCTAAACCTAACCCTTGTGTCAATAAATATTTTGACAATTAATTTGACCCGGTGTTGTTGTTTTTCAGTGCTAGCCATACGCGCTCCAATTGACTTTGTATTGGAATGATTTTTGGGGCGATAACATCACTTATCGATATCCTTTATTGAGCTAATCGAAATTTAATCTATTTTAGGGGAATCTACAATACTTAAGGTACATTCACGTCGAACAATCAGCTCTCTAGCTTCAAAACTGAAGGAGTACTACGTGTAACAGTCGAAAACCGCAAAACTGTAAAAAAGACAATTTTCTCGGTTATAAAGCTTCGCTGGCTAACGCAGCTGTGCAAATATATAAATCAGAAGGGTTTGTTTGTTCGTTTGTTTATTTGAACATGCAAATTTTCGGAACTATCAGTCGGATTGAAAAAAAAACTATTTGCATTTGATAGCTCAATTCTTGAAGAAGGTTAAGCTATACAATATCACTGAAAAAAATAATTGGAAAAAGCGATTCCTACAGGATAACGGGCGAAAGCGGTTCCTACAGGATAATGGGCGTCGCGGGCTTCTGCTAGTTACGTATATGAGTATAAAGCACCACACGATAGTAGCGGTCATATTCTCTGCTTCCATCTTTATGATACTATGAAGGCTGCCATATCTGCTAAGCAATGAATAACGAAACGGCAGTAAAATAACGCAATTTCGATTACAACTTTGCAAATGTAAGATTGAAGTACAATCGCCGAAGTTCGTCAATAGTGTTCAATATCTTCATCAGACGAAACGTCTAAAATTTTTTTTGACTTGTGCCAACTATGCCTCTGGTCCATGAGGAATGTTTTGAGGAACATGACCATGGAAAAAAGTGTTTTCATAAATTCCAACTGTCATCGCCTACTTTACACCTTCGAAGTACGAATTTTCAAAAGAACCGCTTCCTACAGCCTCTTCTTCTTATTCTCCTTAGCGTATCATGTCGCTTAATCCATTAGAATTGGCGGGGTCCGCTACCTAAGCCTGTTTTTTTTATACTAATAAGCAGTCACCATAGCCTATGGAATACCTCATCTATTTGGTGAAGATACAGATTTTCTTTTGGAGTGACTGCCATTAGATGTCTACAACAGAGAAGGAAAACCAAACTAGATTTATATATTTATAGTTAATAGATTCAGGCGTCATTTTGCGAAAGTCAAATTTACTCGTGCATGCAATTTGATCTAACCTGCTTTGTGTGCTTTCGCCACCAATTAGTTTATGCGGTATAGCGCCGGCCGGCACCCACCCACTACTGTTAGTAGATGCAACATGCCGACGCTGCCATGGCTGCTCCGGTAGTCTCTGCCTCGGCTGTTGCAGTCGTTCGCCAAAGTCTACATACGTGAACGCTCTGACGATTAGGAAAGGAGTCTCTTGTAAAACATCATCACTACGATGGCAAACAAGCACACGATCTGCCTGATTGTAAGCAGTTAACCTATGCACACACGCAACATCATGGTTGCCGTGCGTTACTGGCTCTACAGAAAACTCTGACTGGGAAAGTATCTCGACTTCATGGAATACCGAATTTATTATTAAGAACTCGCCGAAGCATTATTTAGTTATGAGAAATGTCATGAGGAATCGCTGTTAGAAACTTACCAGGGATATTCCATGTGTTGCAAGCATCAATAGACAACGGTAATCGCTTCACATCAATCCAATTTGCATGTTTTATACAATGTCGGAAGGCACACAAGCATACGGCCCCTCTGATGTAAACTGATGTAAAGTTATCCTAACCTATGAACGCTTGCAATATATTAACTATTGATCGCACGATGCCGTCTCTGCTAACGCAGCACTCCTCAGGAGCTTACTGGTAACCTCACTAACTCGCAGGAACACTAAAACGCTCCAGGTAGTTGTAATATGGCTGCGGTTTTCTGCTGTGAAAGCACTTCCTTACTTTGATACACCCTAGCTCTTTTTAAAACCCAGAACAATATAACTGACATGTTCAAGCTAAAGATATTTTTGGGAATCGAACCCTAAGAGCGTTGGTGATAAAGTAGCGTTGCAAAGCTCGCCAGATTTACAACTTGGTACATATAAACATTAAGCCTCCTTGAGCGTTAGTACATGGCGGCCAACAGCGCTCTGGCACCCTTTTGCACACCCCGCGGCGCATGAATTCGCCCTATCGTTTAGCGGGAAAGCCTTAAGGTAAACATATTGTACGTGATTTATTAAGATGACACTTTTTAAGGTAGATTCTCGAGCATGTGATATTTTGATTTATTAATAACGTTTAGTCGAGAGAACATAACTATTAAGCAATATAATTAAATTATGTATGTATGTTCACGCTAGGTCTCTTGCGGTGTAGACAGAGAGAACCGAGCGCCGAAAGATGCGGTCTTCGTCCACTTGAGGGTCCGTTATATCTAAGAACACTCTATCGAAAGCGCAACTAGCCGTTGAAGTAATTTCCATCGTCTGTGTAGTACGCCTAGTCGTATATTTCTGTATTTGATATTGTTTATATGTTCTAATATAATGTTCTACGTTTTTAAGAAGACCTGGCTAGAAATAATATTTTGTAATGTTTTTTAACGTCCTGTTCATTCCTGCGTAGCCAGTAGTAGGTAGAATATGAAAATCGTTCAAAATCACCTTTTTATCGTCTTGGTTAATATTTTACGTACTTCTTTAGTTAAAGGAAAACGCAACGAATTTGTTGTAAATTCATTTAAAGAGCTTGCAAGCATTTTGATATAGTACTCATTTTGTTTATTTTTCATAATGAGTAATGCTTCGGCACTTATTTTTTACACGAATTTTCTATATTCCTCACTAACACCTGCGGAGTAGATAATGATCAGGTATAGGTATCAGGTAGGTAGACACTAATCGGATTCTGACGATATATGCACAATATGTTTTGTTGTCTGATGACATATAAACTTGATATTATTACTTGTTTGATTCAACTTCTTACAAAATAGAAGTTCTGTAAAAAGTCTTAGGTTTTTCAGTATTTCAACAGCAACCAAGTGATCAGTCCTAGAGTTGATAGAATCACTGTTTGTCAAGTTAGTCATGTCAATATTGCCAGTTATTTGTGACCTACGAGTCTGAGCGCGAGTTAATACTGTCACAATGTGTTCTCCCATATTTTTTAGATCATCAGTATAGTATAGTAATTTGTCTCAATGCATCTGCAGCTGCATTATGTTTGCCGAGTACGTACCCTATGTTCTCAAACTGATAGCCCTATAGTTGGCATACTCCATTATGTGAACCCTTCTCAAAACCGGAAGAAATGAAATTTGCTTAAAAACCAGAAGGCATCCCTAACGTAGGTGACATCTAGTTTGACCATATCAGCTGTAACCATACCGATTCCTGCAGACTTTCCATTTTTCAAACTTCGTATCGACCATTCAATCTCATCCAAGGTAATGTCTTCATGGTATGCTGGCACTCTCGAATCAGTTACAGACTCATATACAGTGCCAGCGTCATGTACATAAGGATAAGTGGAACAGAGAAACAGTTATTAATATAATAAATGAATAAGGCCGCGGAGTGCCGCAGTGTCCAATGCTCCACATATTCCGCTCCATATAATCCCTCGCTTCGCTCCCCGTCAATGGACTACTACTACGCATATTTTAGCACGAGTGTATATCTTTATTTGTCGTTTTCTGTATATACATTACATTAGCTAGTTTAGATTTTTTTTAATAATAGCAGGTTTGTATTTTAATATTAAAATATATTGACTCGTTGATAAAAAAAAAATGTATAGCGTTAACACTATCTACCTTCGTGACATACACTACTGAAGATTTGAGTAAGCTGGTTTTATTGACGCTCATAAAATAGGTATTAAATGTGTTAATAAACTCATACGAGAACAGCTTGCATGTGCATTCCCCATTCTGAACTAACCAAGTGTAAAAGAGTGTAACTACTTATTCAAAGTTCCAATTAAGTCTGCACTCGTAAATTAGAAGTGAAATATACTGGCGTATTGTGCTAGAATTCATAAAGTGATTCAGTAGAGCAGGGGAAATATTTATTTTTACTTTATACCTACGAATAAATAATTACCTACTCGTATTTTTTTTAGTTTGTCGAGCTCCAGAACTAATTTGAGAATTTTATTAGTTATGGAATCCTGTCAGTCTGTCTGGTACTTAAGGTATAGTGTCGTAATATAAGTGTAACACGAATAGAAAATGGATAGATAGTTAGAAAACTGTCTACCAAATATTATTTAACAAACAATTATAATTATTGAGAATAGTGTTCAGTTTTTTTTATAAAGATTTTATTTATTGTTTGGATTTATTTTTTGAAATAAAATAACATTCAATAGTGCATAATAGTTTCATAAAAGTCAAACGAACGGTTGACTATATAACAAAGATACTATAATTTTAATCTTTATAATATAGTCAACTAACCGTTCTTTACACGGGATGACGATGATAAGTAAATGTTCGTTGACATTGGATTCAATATGGTTTTAAATTAGACTTTCTTATCCAGGCCACATAGCCTTTATTTGTGAAACCAAGTGAAGCTTCCATTAATGGTATCAGATATGTGATGAAATGTCTAGATTAGAGACCAATGACGATTCATTGTTATATTGATTACTGACATTAGTTTAGTGAATATTTAATCAAATTGTATGTATATATGTATATCTTTACGCCAGGTCCCTTGCGGTGTGGGCAGAGAGAACTGAGCGCCATAAAATCGCAGAAACCCATATAGTCCATAGCTTCTTTACTATGTTGCGGAGTGAAAAAACTTGATCTGTACATCCTCTGACGAAATCCACCCTGTGCTTCCCAAAGCATTCCATCAGATTTCACCATCATTCCTTTCAATAATTTTCCCATACACTTTAGCTCCTAAGCTGATCAAACTGATGGCCCTATAGTTGGCGCAGTCCATACTTGAACCACTGCCTTGTATAAAGCCAAGAGGCCTTTATACAGTGTTCTGCCTTAGTGTTCTACGTCTCTTTGCGTATCCACATACTTCTTTCGCCCTGTCCACCATACTTTCTTTCAGAACTTTCCAACATTCGTCTATATCTGAGTCGGGAAGAGTCGCGTTCGCAAGTCTTTCATTGACTAGACGTATTTTCGTCTTCCAATTATTCACTTTTTATTCTTTCATCTCCGAAAGAAATACGCACTCGCCAGTGCCTCCCCTTTTCGAAAAGGCCCACAAACAGGATTATCACCAGATAGTGATCCGTTTCAACAGTGGCACCTCTGAAGGTTTTGTATCCATTAACGATCCATTTTGGAGACGTCCATCTATCAAAATCAAATCAATCACACTTTTCTGTTCATTCCGTCTCCATGTCTAAGTGTGAAAATTATTGTGATGGTAGAACTTGTAAGACACAAGGAGGATTTGTTCCATACATACATCTAAAAGTAACTTACCAGCATCGTTCACTCTCTTATCTGCGTATGGACCAAGGACAGCCTCATAATTGCTTCGCTTGGTCTCGACTCATCCATTTTGATCACTACATATAATTATTCGTTCATTCGGTTCAGTCAAATCCAAAACACCTGCTAGTCTCCCAAAACTTCTCTTGCCCCTGGGAATCAGCAGAGCTCACAGGAGCATATGCTGCAACTAAAAATACTCGCGTAATCCCCAGTTATCTTAACCCAGAGAAGTCTTGGACCTAGTAAATCGTAATCTTTCACACCGGCGACCAAGCGAGATGAAAGCACGACACCTACGCCAATGCTGACATCATCGACTTGGTTCACCCCGGACCACTGGGCTATCATGCCTCCGGGCAGATCTTCGTCGCTGTCGCTTCTCTTTCGCTTGGTTTCTGACACACACAAAGCATCTAGGCATCTCTCGTTCATTATATCTATTAACTCATTCATTTTATCTTTTAACCCACCTCTAACATTACATATGCCTATACGACACTCAGCTCTCCTCGACCCGCCTGGTTGGGCGTTGCGTGGTGAGCGGCGCCCCCCACCGCCGCATGCATTTAATTTCGCCATCCGCATTCCGGATCGGTGACCAGTCGTGAGTCCAGAATTGCAGTCAACAGTATTGGACTGGTAGGGTCTCGGCGTGCACGCTTCTGGTACCGACCCCAAATTCGATTTTAATCAAAGTCGAAGTCAATATATAGTTTTGGCTTTCGAAAAAATCATTCACAAACTTATCATCAGACAACTTCGAGTAAAAGGTAAAAGGGTCCAAGTAAAAAAAAATCATGTTGTTCAACAAATAAATTAAAATGAATCTGACGGCGCTTCTATGATTTTCGATTATCGATATAACTTGATCGACTATGGGAAACAAATCGAGTAACAAGAAAGCGAATGACAGTATCGATTCGCTTGACGTAACGCAGAGCGCTGGACGCATGTGGCCGTTGCGCGGGATTCATTATCCTTTTGCATCGGGTGCGCGCACCACGGGTTCTGCGGAACGTTGTCGATTTATTTCGGATAAATGTATCATAGTTAATTGTACCAACTGATTTCTGTAATTATTTGCATAAATTAAAGAAGACAATCATTGTAGTTACAGTATTGTGCAATTATTTCTCCTCGCCCGTTTACCTACGCCTGCTTCACATATAATGGACGATAGTGGTACTCCTGACATGGACCAGGAGCCTATAAATCAAATAAGAGCTTGAAAAGAGGAGCAAGTTTGTAATGTGTCCAAATATATATTTCGTTGTTTATTTTCGGCTTCAAAATAAATTATTTTCTCTTCTCCAACACCTCTCAGTCATAGCGCATAACCCGTTTCCATGCCAGAACACGCTCGCGAGTCAAACGTACACGTACTACATGCATATTACAGTATCCATGTTGATATGGAATTATGACGGAAATTATTAATTATCATTATTATAACAGAAAAATGTAGGTAGATTGACCTATACATACCATACCATGTAACTCCTTATGTACATGGCAAGGCATGAAGTCTACCTAATACATAATACAATTGCAAATAAAACAATGTACGAGTACCTATGTACCTCTCGTGGATTTCAAGTTAGGCGGATTTAAGTTTGAACCAAATGAAACTTGCTAACTTTTACATTCATTCACCATGTTTACGGAACTTCAATTATACCAATTAGCTGAACTGACTAATAAAAACTTCAGCTGAAGTGGGCGGCAGCGTCTCTTTGTCATTTCTAGTTTCGATCGCAAGAATGGCAAGTTGCGCACTGCTGCCGAGGCGAGGCGCCACGGACTGCCGGGGTCGCTCCGTTTTAATTCCCCTTTTTTCCTCCACTATTAGTTACACTCTACAGTAAATTAATTGGTAATGAGATAATAATTGAATATTATTTATTTTGCAGTTATTAGTGCGATTACGATGCTACGCACGTGTAATTGACGCTTGGTACGTAAACAGCTAACTTAAGGATGGGCATATCACTTTTGTATGTAAAAAATTGATGAGCTTTATCGGAAACGACTAATAATAAAAAATATAGTTTCTTTGGGAAAAATGTTGTGCATATTATGCACAATGTATCTTTTTTTGCTATGTCGCTTGTGATATTCCAGTGTGTCTTTTAATATTATTAAATTAAAAGAATTTCCCTTACAGTAGCATGGTTTAGCTCATTAATCATATTCACACAATTAAATCTACCTTAAATGGAATTTGATTAAGTACCTGCTATAAAATCTCGTGGTCATAAATTTTATGTAATATTCCCGCTGACTCAATTAAATTTACTTAAATGAATTGTAATAAAATATGTGTTGTGAGATACCTCCGTACAAAGCAATTTACACATATCTATATTTTTCAATTTACATATATCCTGTTGGTGACGTTGTGTCGCGCCACCAGAGTAGTGGACTGTATGTATGTTGGGGTGTTGTTCTTCAGTATTCCAAATAACTACGGCAAGGTTTCTTTGCTGAGATCGTGCTGGCTGAGGTAAGGAGAGAGGTGTTTCTTGTTCTTCTGAGACATCCGCTTGTGTTGCTCTCGATCGGTAGAATGACGGATCCGAGGCGGGGCGCCGGTATTTCTATGCGCGCGTCGGCGCGCCCCAGGTAGTCGGCACGCCATACAACGCGCGTATAGTTTCATGGCGTTATTCTCCCCCGCCTCGTCCCCTCTCCATACCTCACCCCTCCGATATCTCGTTTATTTATACTATTTATTTATTTACAAGTTTTCTTAATCCTAGTGACTTAATTTTACATTCGTATTCTACTTATTCTATACATTTAATTCAATACCATATCTATACGTTTATTTTCCTTATGCTAGATACTACTATTTTACTTTATTTATTTATTTTCCTTTATTTACATGCATTTGCGATACAAATGTTTACAACTACAAATACTGTCTACAAATGTTTCTCGTGGTGGACAAGTACATATTCATATTCATATTTATTCATGTTAGACATCGGTTTGAGACGGTGGCTACACGTTGCGTATGCACGTGGTGTATTAGTTCTGAGCGTTTTCGTCGTGAACATTTCTCCCGCCGTCGCCTCGCGATTCTACTGGTAGCACGACGATCTTCTTGGTCGGCCGTCTCAGCGTATGTCCCTTGCTGGTGACGACGTCGGCCACTCGAACTACGCCGTCCTTGCCCGGATAGGTCTTCGTCTCGCGTCCTCGCGGCCAGATGTTCCGCGGGAGGTTCGGGTCGCAGATGACTACGACGTCTCCGACGGCAGGTATGACTCCAGTGCTGAACGGCTCCCGCCGGTGTCGGAGTACTGGCGTGTACTCCCGCACCCAGCGTCGCCAGAAGCAGTCGGCGAGCTGTTGGGCGCGTCGCCAATGCTGACGGGCGTCGGCGTCGTGCTCGCTGAAGGTGCCCGGAGCAGGCACATGACAGTCGGGCCCGATCAGAATCAGGTTCGGAGTCAGCGCTGGTGGGTCCTCTGCCGTTACCGCCACATGGGTGAGAGGGCGGGAGTTCACCGTTGTCTCCACCTCTGCCAGCAGTGTGTGCAGCGTCTCGTCGCTCGGGTACCGCTCGTGCAGCGTGGCTCGCAGCGCCTCCTTCACCGTTCGCACCATGCGCTCCCAAGCCCCTGCCATAAAGGGCGCGGCAGGGGGCAGGAAGCGCCAGTTGATTCGGCGTGCGGCGGCTTCGTTCTTCATTGCTTCGGAGAGCTCGCGGTCCGCCCCGCGGAATGCTGTGGCGTTGTCGTTCCACAGCTCCGTAGGGCATCCCCGCCGAGCTATGAAGCGGCGGAGGGCGTTGATGGCGGAGTCCGTGCTCAGAGAGGCGGCGACTTCCAAATGCACCGCTCGCGACGTCATGCAGGTGAAGAGCGCGACGTACCTTTTCTCCCGGTGTCTTCCCACTGTCACTTCCAGGGGCCCGAAGTAGTCCAACCCTGTAAAGGTAAAGGGCCGGGCGTGGTGAGCTAAGCGTGCGGGGGGCAGATCACCGGTGGATGGCGTCGCCGGCTTCGCTTTTCTTAGTCGGCAGATGGCGCAGCGGGCGATGACTTCTTTAACAGCTGGTCGGATCTTTACTATGTACATTCGTTGACGTAGTTCATTAACCACTATCTCGGTGCCTCCGTGGTGAAGTTTTTCGTGTACATGAGCTATGTACAGTTTCGTGTAAGCGTGCTTCCCATGTAGTACGGTCGGTCGCGCCGCTTCCACTGTTAAGTTTTCGGCCGCGGCTAATCTGCTTCTAAGTCGTAGTATACCGTCTTCATCTACGTAGACGCTTAGCGCGGCGAGTCGATCGGTTTTATCCGGTGTCCGGCTGTCCTGTATTCTCTTTAATTCGTTTCCGTAGCTGTCTTCTTGTGAGGCGCGAGTCCAGAGTTTCTCCGCTGCGAGTAGGTAGCGCGCCTCTAACACGACGAACTTGCTCTTCTCCGTAGGCTTAGTGGTGGATTTGGCTCGCTTGCAGGCGCGTGGGGTCGTCGGTTTGTTCCAGTCTCCGTCTCGTTCCGGATTCGCACGCGTTCGTTTGCGACGTATAGCGGCTACCAGCTGTTTTTCTGGTTCGGAGAGCTTTCTTCGACAGAGGTCGATGAATTGTAGCGCTCTCGCCGTCGCTCGCAATAGCCTCGTCCAACTGGAGAAACGCTCGATATTCGGCAGGTGCGCTTGTTGTGGTCGTCGTTGGAGTGTGTGGCACCTTTCTTTCTCCTCGCCGGTCGCGGGAATCTCGACCTTATTTTCAACGGGCCAAGTCGACTCAGCTTGATACAGGAACGCCGGTCCCTTGTACCATCTGTGCTGCGCGTTGAAGTCGGTCGGCATAGCTCTAGTCGCGTCGTCTGCTACGTTGTCGGCTGACGGCAACCACCTCCACTGGTCTTTTCGGGTCGACTCTTCTATTTCTGCCAGCCGGTGCGCTACGAACGTTTTGTACGTGCGAGGCTCGGCGCGGATCCATGCCAGAGCGGTGCGTGAGTCGCTCCAATAGGTTTTCGTAGCGATCTCGTAGTCGTGTTCTTCTGCGACCGATCTGGCTAGACGGACGCCGAGGACTGCGGCCTGGAGTTCCAGTCTTGGCACGGAGATGGGCTTCGTGGGTGTAACTCGACTCTTCGCTGCGGCTAACGCGACCTTGATGCTTCCGTCTGCTCGCTGCAAGCGCCAGTAGATCGCGGCTGCGTACGCCTCTTCGCTTGCATCGACGAACGCATGCAGCTCGTAGCGGATAGCCGGCTCTACGTCGTAGCACCTAGGTATGTGCAAGTCGCTTAAGTCGCGCAGCTGTTGAAGCCATCGGCTCCATCTTCCTTGCAGCTCCGGCGGTATTGTCTCGTCCCACCCCGTCTTGTAGCGCCACGTGTCTTGCATAATACGCTTCGCCGGCGTAGTCATCGGTGAAACTAAGCCCAGCGGGTCGAAAATCGACATGATTATGCTCAGCGCTTCGCGTTTCGTCGGCGGGCGTGCATCGTTGAGTACTTCCGACGGAGCTCTTCTGGTGTTGAGGCGGAAACGTACGCAGTCGCTATTCGTGTCCCATAGCAGTCCGAGCGTCTTTTCTAGCTCGCTCCCGCCGATGGGGACCGTCGTTCGTTCGGCTCTTTCGGCGATCTGGCTAGTGGCCTCTTTGTCGTTCGTAGCCCATCCGCGTAGCTCGAACCCAGCTTGTCGGTGCACGTGGTTGACCTCTCTGACGACTCGTTGTGCTTCAGTCGTAGTCGGGAAGCTCTGCAAGTAGTCGTCCATGTAGTGGTTTTTCTCGATCGCCCTCGCTGCCTCCGGATACTCTGCTGCGTGTTCTCTTGCATTTCTGTTCTTGATGTACAGGGCGGTGCACGGCGATGACGATGCACCGAATATTACGGAGGTCATTGGATACTCCTCCGGTTCCCCCTCTCGTCGGTCGCCTCTCCATAGGAAGCGGAGCGCGTCCCTGTCTTCGTCGCGTATCTTGATCTGCATGAACATCTCCTTTATGTCGGCCGATACAGCGATGTTGTGTTGACGAAACCTCATGATGACGCCAGGCAAGGACTGCAGTAGGTCCGGTCCGGGTAGCAGCATATCGTTGAGGCTACGGCCGTGTGATTTAGCCGCGGCGTCGTGGACCACGCGAATTTTCGGCTTCTCCGGATTGCAGACGGCGAAGTGAGGTAGGTACCACGTTCTCACACTAGGTGGCGCTGTTGCCTTTTCAGCGTAGTTCGACGTCAGCAGATTGTTCATTCTTTCGTTGTATTTCACTTTCAAATTTTCATCGCGATCAAGTTTTTTCTCGAGGCTGCGTAGTCGCTTGAGCGCGTCCGGACGATTGTTGGGTATTTGCGTATTCTGCTCTCGCCATAGTAGCCCTGTTTCGAATCTGCCGTCGGGCAGACGTCGGCTCTTATCTTCTAATATTCGGAGAGCTTGTTGTTCGGGGTCGCTGTCTTGCTTCCTAGGCTCGATTGACAGCGACTCTAGCGCGAAGTACTTCTTCATCATGTCTTCCATGGGGTCGGCCGGCTCTATCTTGCTAAGATGAGCGCAGCAGAACGTTGCAGGCGCTGTTTGTGAGGTGTAGCCGTGTAACACCCAGCCCAGGAGAGTTTTCGAAGCCACGGGTTGATCTCGCCGACCTTCTCTAATGACACGTGACACGATCAGCTCCCAATTGTCTTGACCGATGAGTATCTTCGGCGTGGCTTTGGTGTACAGCAGCTCGTGCTTGATGTCCCTCAGGTGCGGGCAGTTTCTCACCTCTCGCTCGGTGATAGACTGCGTCGTGATGTCTAGGCTCGAGACTGTATGTGCGTTGTTAATTTGCAGTTCTTCCTCACTGTGTTGGCCTCTGATGAGAACGTTCACCCTCTTGCTTTTGTCGTGCGCTATCTCCGCCCCGCTCACGCCTTGTACCCACATCGGTTCGTTCGGTCCGTCGAGTCCGAGTGTGTTGGCGAGTGAAGAATCGATTATCGTGACCGTGCTTCCTTCGTCGAGCAGCGCGTACGTTTGCACCGTGGCTTGCGGCCCCCTCAGTGTTACCGGGGCTATCTTGAGGTAAGCGCGGCTCGATACTGTCGCGTCGCTCGCTGCCTGCCTTATTGCCGACGCGATGACTTGTTCGTTCTTCTCAGTCGTCGGCTGCGTCGGCGCGGCTACGTCTGCTTGCGGCGCCCTCTCGTGGTGTAAAAGGCGATGATGTCGCAAGGAGCAGCCGTTGACACCGCAGGGCTTGGCCTTACATACGGAGCGGCGATGCTTGTACGTAAGGCAACAGAAGTAGATGTGGCTCTTCTTCGCAACTTCCCAGCGTTCGTCAGTGCTCGCGTTAGCGAATCGCGGGCACGCCGGTAGTTGGTGGTTTTCTTGGCAACACGGGCATGATGGCGGTTTTTCTTCAGCGGGTTTTTTCTTAGGTTCCGTCGTGGCGTAGGTACGTTCAATTTTATTCCTGACGCTCTTGTTGTCTCTGTTCTCCGTTGTGGGCTCGGGCAGTGCGTACGGAGCGCTGTTGTCGGCTTCACTGTTGAGAAACTGTGCGACGTTCTTCAGTTCGGGTGTGTCTCTTCGTTGGGCCGCGTAGTCGTACCACTTGTTGCGTAGGATCGGAGTGAGCTTGTCGACGATGAGCCGTAGTACCACAGGGTTGTGTAGATACTGCGGCCGCTCCAACATCTCGATCATGGCCACGGTGTTGGCGACGCGGTTCGCGAAGATACACAAGTCGCGTGGGTTCTCGGTGAGTCGAGGCAGCGTTTTCATTTTTTCCATTTCATTTATAAGCAGGGCGTCGGGTCTTCCAAATCTTCTTTCCAACGAGTTCACGACGTCTTCTGGTTGAGGCTTACTCATGAGGAGGGCGCCGACTGATTCCAAGGCGACTCCGTGTAAGCTCTTCCTTATTCTGGCGACGTTCTCGCCCGCCGTGAAGCTCGGTGCAGACTCGACGAATGCTGCTTTAAATGGTAGCCAGTCGTGGCACTGGCCGCTGAACGGAGGTAGGTCTGGTATAAATTTCTTCCTGGATTTGCTCATATGGATGGCTTCTGCAAACGCGGCGGACAGCGTTGTGACGTCTATCGCGGAGACTTGTGGGGGCTGCTTCGTCTGCCGCTCGTGTGTCTTCTCAACACGGGCGACTAGCCCTTGTTCGTCCTTGTTGATGCGACGTTCCTCTGTTGTCATATTCTGCTGGGCCGTGAGTGCGCCGATGTCTTCATCCATAGGTGGCACCCGGTTCTCGGGTTCGGGTTGGCGATTAAACCAATCGGAGATTCGTTGTGGCGCTAAGTCGTTTTCCTCTTCTGACTCCGATGACTCAGCTTCTCTTCTCGCTCGCCTGATTTTTTCTAAGTGGGCTTCGGCGCGGATACGCTGTAGTTCCAGCTCGGCTAGCCTTTCTTTAGCCTCCAACTCCGCGAGGAGCTTTCTGCTTGAGGCTGCAGATCGGCGTGACCGAGCGGGTTTAAGCGTCCGTGTCGAGGCCGGTGGCGGCGGCGGCATCAACTGCGTTGACTGGCGTTCGACGACTGTAGCTGTAGTACTGGGCGCGGGCGTGGCTTGAATTCCCGATGTGTCGGCCGGGCCGCCTTTACTTGTAGACGGCGTCTTGAGTGGCGCCGGTGTTCATCGTGGCGTCGGTGGCAGTTGTAGCGTCGGTGGCCGTTGTAGTTTCGGTGGCCGTTGTAGCGCCGGTCTCGGCTGTGACGACGGTTTCGCTGCTGCCGGTGGTTTCTGTAGCAGACTCGTTCTCCTTGCCGTGGTTGCTTCTTGTGGTAACCATTTTCTTGATATTTTTCTTTCTTGTGGCTCAGTGATCCGGCTTCGGAAGGACCATTAAATGTTGGTGACGTTGTGTCGCGCCACCAGAGTAGTGGACTGTATGTTGTTGGGGGTGGTGTTCTTCAGTATTCCAAATAACTACGGCAAGGTTTCTTTGCTGAGATCGTGCTGGCTGAGGTAAGGAGAGAGGTGTTTCTTGTTCTTCTGAGACGTCCGCTTGTGTTGCTCTCGATCGGTAGAATGACGGATCCGAGGCGGGGCGCCGGTATTTCTATGCGCGCGTCGGCGCGCCCCAGGTAGTCGGCACGCCATACAACGCGCGTATAGTTTCATGGCGTTATTCTCCCCCGCCTCGTCCCCTCTCCATACCTCACCCCTCCGATATCTCGTTTATTTATACTATTTATTTATTTACAAGTTTTCTTAATCCTAGTGACTTAATTTTACATTCGTATTCTACTTATTCTATACATTTAATTCAATACCATATCTATACGTTTATTTTCCTTATGCTAGATACTACTATTTTACTTTATTTATTTATTTTCCTTTATTTACACGCATTTGCGATACAAATGTTTACAACTACAAATACTGTCTACAAATGTTTCTCGTGGTGGACAAGTACATATTCATATTCATATTTATTCATGTTAGACATCGGTTTGAGACGGTGGCTACACGTTGCGTATGCACGTGGTGTATTTGTTCTGAGCGTTTTCGTCGTGAACATATCCAGTCATGTGAACTGATTAAACAGTTTGTATCGACCATCGTACATTAATACTCAAATTGTGCCACTACGGAATTAGAGGTTAAGCACAAAATTTGATTTCATCGTATTTAAAAAACAGAATGCAGTTCGTTGATATAAATGGGGTTAAAATTGGAGTTCTTCAGTCCTTTTTATTTTGAGTCAATGGTCTGCCCTACATGGCACACAAAATGAGGGATATAATATTATTTACTGGTGATACCTCTTTAATTTTTAATGTTTCTCGCCGGTGTGAAATATTGTCCAGGTAAAATGGTGTTATTTCTGCCATTATACTGCTTCACAAGCAATAATCTTCTGACAAAATAGAAATTCTCATTGACTACAATAAATTAGATTTGGTAATTGGTATAGTATTTCTTAGAATTTCAGTAGACTCCACACGTAAATAAAGCTTTTGTTTTCGAACCAGGTTGATTCGATACAGGGGCCGTCGGGTAATAAGTCGATTATTCTAATAATCAGTGATAAATAAAAGGTTTTGTGGGTAGCCATAATTTTGTGTCCTAATCTTATTTTTATCTTTGTGTGTATATACATATAAAAATGTGTGTCTAGCAGAGATTTTTATCAAGTCTGCGTTTGTTCCCTTAATTTCTAGTTCCCTTAATATGATTTATCTATATATCTATCCCTTAACATCAAGTCCTTCGTAGGACTCGCCCAGAGAACTCAGAGCCACATCTTTTCGTACGCTCGTTAGTTCCTGGGGCAATTTAAGTAGTTGATAATTGGAGCACCTGACTAAATGAGAGTCAGGTCCTCTAGTCATCATTCATAAATGTATTAAAAAAATCTAAAAAATAATAATATTAATACGTGATTTTTAGATCGAATTTCTATTTCTTTTGGTATAAATTTGTTATCTTCAATTTTAATACCTGCCAAGTCAATAATAACATTCATGATAGTTTCCGTACTATATTAGTCAAAGGTTTATACAGGCCGATCGCTAATAATAAGACAGAAAGCAGATGTATTATCTGGGATAGCTTCAAAATACTCGCATTCTAGACATTCGTCAACTGGTCTTGTTTTCAAATTATCGTTTTGTCTAGAACAGTTAATGAGAAATAGTGGAGCTTTTTCTTTGAATGTTTTCACATAAGCAACGGGTCTATGCTGGAGTCGTAATAAGTTTGCATTCATTTCATGTAATATACCTTTTTTCTTATAGATCGTTGAGAGGCATACAAGTATACGGACCACCTGATGTAAAGCGGTTACCGTAGCCTATGAACGCTTGTAATAGATTAAGTATCACTTGCTCGATGCCACTTCTGCTGTTAGCGGCAACTCCTTAAGAGCTTACTGGTAACCTCACTCACACGCAGGAATACGACAGCCCTCTAGGAAGTTGTTATTTGGCTGCGGTTTTCTGTGAGCAGGTATTTCCCCAGACGTTTGATGCGACCTACACCTCTTAAAATATTTACCCTGATCAAATTTCAGGTTCAGTGATACAGTAAGGAAAGTATTGAGAATTTAATAATAATTTCACATTGGTAACTTTACAGTGATCAAACGTTGACGAATTTCTAGATGAATTAAATTTTCTATCAGTTTGTAGCCGGAATATAATAATCTTGGTTTTTCTGAGATGCTGTTTTAATAGATGATGAATGCTTGGTGGTTTTTGGCAATAACGAATATTCATACAAATCCCTGAGAACTCGACGGAATCGTTGCGCGTGTCATTCTAACAGAACAGGTAGGTTAAGCAACATCGACCACAGGCTGTCTATAGACGGGTTTATCTATCTCGAGTTTCTCCATGTTTCGGAGGACCTTCCGAGGTTGTCGGTCCCGACTGTTGTCGATAGATGACAGTCGCTACGCTAAGTCAGTCAAATCTCTGGCCTCGGCCAATCCGCATTTGAGCAGCGTTGTGGAGTATGCTCTAAACCCCTTCGGTTGAAGGGAGATACGGCTGCGGTGGGATGAACAAGGGTTGATATACAAGTCCTAATTTCTAAAATCTAATTGTAATGCGCGATCTTTTTCTAAAGTTTTAAGTAATAACAATATTTCACGATCCGAAACCGTTATGTGTGTTGCCATTGCACTTTATCTATATCTAAATGAACAATGTCATTTTTATCATTTATGATTACGCAATTCGAAATAGACATGCTTCTATTTATTATGAGCTCATGTTGACCACCAATAATTACTCTGTTATAATCTTCAGCAAATCCAAGAATATTATAACATCAAGGCAGTTCTCACCTCTGAACGAAACATATTTATTTAACTAGGGATCGTGCGAAGAGCATATATAGTAACCAGCACATGATGGGATGTGTATCTTAACATTTTGTGTATTTGTGTACAATTGACTGTGTCGGGAATTGTTGACGTGCAAATAGAGTTCTAACAATGGGTTGTTTTATAACAGAGTATGGATTCCTCTTCTTAAGTACTTGTGGGTCCATAGTGACACTCTTGTGAATTTTTAGGATACATTGTAATGTATAATTGTCTGACCGTACTATATAACAAAATAAATAAACTAAAGCATATATACGTAATGTCATTTTATAAGTGTAAAAAAAACTATCACACTCTGGTTAAAATAACTAAATTATGAACAAACGAAACACCTACTTGCACGATGAAATGCTATCTGTTAATTCATCCTGGGATATTTTTGATTTCCGCAGGGATGTGGGCATCTATCTATCTTCCATATTCACGTACACAAACACCTAATATACACTCATAAAGGTACTACACAACACACTTACCAACACAAACACAACCGCAGACACACACATAGGTACTATATATTCAACCCACACTATATACATAACTATTCTGTAGTTGGAAAATGCAAGTAAATATTGTTATACTCGTATATTATCGAACGTAAGACCGGGCGTCTCCTAACACAGGTTTCTTTTAACTTACCAGGAGACCCCCAACCCTTGTAACCTGTACTTGTAAACAAATAAAGAAAATTTGAATTTGAAATAAATATTTTTTACACTTTATCTTTATTACACACTTGATATGCAGTGGTCGCGTACTATGCGGATCTAGAAAAGTATTCTTCCGAGAACTCTTAAGGTGGAATCATCTCCTTACCGAGGTTTTCAAGGGACTATAAGGGAGGTTTTTAGAGGTCCTTCAAGAAAAGCATGAAGAATATCACTAATGCATTGTCCACCAACACGAATCATACTCCTCGTGAACGTCCAGATACTACGGCAACTGATTTTCTAAAGAAGGCTGTACACTTGTTTGCTTCTTTAGTAAAAAAATATAAAGAATTAAAAATCCTTGAATCTAAGCCAGTGCTCATTGTAATTTCACCGAACTTATATGGAACCAAAAGCACTAGGAGTTTTTGAATAAAAGACACTTTCCAAAATCTGTTCCCAATTAGGGTAGATATCGGATAACACACATTTGACGAGCTCGGTGGTGCAGTGGTTACTAATGCTACTTTAATACCTCTACTTTAACGCTCTTGGATTCGATTCCCACACGGAACAAATAGTTATTTGTATGAACACCTGTTTGTTTTGTTCTGGGTATTTTCAAGAGAACTAGAATACATCAAAGCAGCCCGACTAAAGAAGTACCTCCAAAAAAACCGCTTCTAAATAACAACTCTCTAGAGCAATTGCAAACGGCTACTGGAATCATATTATATCAGGTGGGCTATAAGTTTTTATGCCTCCTGACATTATATAAAAAAAGATATTGATCTTGACACCAAATTTTACGTCAAATCAGGGCAAGAAACTGCCGCACATATTGTGTACAATCCTCGTAAATGGAATGAGTGTAACATGTAGTTCGGCATTCCATATCCCGGCAATATGTGCGTTACATATTCATTCGCACAATCACTAATAATATGTGCATAAGATATTTTTTTCTCAAAAAACTCAAGTATTTGTGACTTATAGATATGAATATTTATAGATTGTGGGACTGTATTTATAGTTTTCCGAGGAATATTCTGTTCCGAGACATTTAAATAAAAAGATATAGATATCTAATCCTCTGTACAATGGACGAGGAATAAATTATAGACCTGTTATTAAAATCTGGTTTTGAGAGGTAAATATAATACTATACGATTCATTTTGCAGGAATCCATTAACATTTTCTGTATTATAACGGTAAACTATTATATAACGTAATCGTAACTCTTGAATTTTATACAATAATGAAGATTTGATACTAGAATAGCTTGGCAAACTTCATTAGAACAAGCATCGCTCTCTTCAATTAAAACATGATAGTTATTTCACTCGATAGTATAAACAACTTTTACTGAAGCTAGCTATCGTTTCAAGAAAATGTTTATACCGCCTCAAGCTAAGTGTGTGGAAGACACGATTACTGTTTTCATACTATCAACAAAATAAATATCTAACTAGGTATATACTAGAACTAATTAAACTTTGCTAACTAAAAGCGTAGAGCTCTACCTACTCTAGCCTACCTACCGAGTCCAATTGTGAATCGAAACCGTCCAGTGACCCATTCATTTACACACACATGTATTGTACACATACTAATAGATATATACATGTGCGTGTGTGCGTATATTTATCCTGTAGTGATCCTGTGAAGTTTGGTAGAGATCGGATCACCCGAGCTAAGCCGTGGCGGGTAGCTAGTATTATATAAATAAATTCTATCTAGGTCGACTTTGTACATGCAATATATTTTTTAAATAGTAATGCAGCTAGAATGAACTCCTGAAGTGTTCTCAAGGCAACGCGAGGTTCTTCAAAATATCTGTTTGTTTTCTTTTTGGTTCGACTTCGATTTTTTTTTGTTTTGGTTGAAAAATCTGAATGAATCGTGATGAAATTTATTAGTAGGGATCTGAAAAAGAACAGGCAGATGTAAGCAATGATTAATACATTGAACTGTTGGTCAACTACCCAAAACGATAGAAATGTTCCTATCGACTAGAACTAAATGTAAGTAATAACTATTTATCATTATAATATATTTTATAAAAGTCAAAATAGGTATTTGTCATTTTTACCTAATAAATCGAATTGATCAATAAATTGAACTGCCTCTGAAGTAACTAAAACAATGTTGCAATTGAAGAAGTTAAATTTTCAACTTGTCGGTAAGAAAAAAATATTATATGTCCAAATGTGTAAAATTCTCGTAAACCTTTTACAGTCAGCGATAAAGTTTCAAAACTGAACAATGAAAGAATGAAATAACATAGAAGCGAAATATCGAGTGGTACTTTCGATTCCGTGTAAAACAGCCATAAACTGACACTAGCGCTTTTTATAGCAGAATTCAGAATTCACTCCTACATTGCAGTTATATGATCTCACAGTTAATGCTATGTTTTGATACAAAATAGGACTTTGGCTCGTAACAATAAAGTACCTATTATAATTTAGCTACCCCACACATTTAATTAGGCTGAGCCTATCTTCTGGGAGTCAAAGTCATTTCGACTGTCAAGTACGAGTATATTGATTATTTGTATGAAGGAGGTCTATTTGTAAGAGCGTTTATTGTGTGTGAACAAAGGATATTTACCATCTTTTTATTGTTTATCCATTATCGTATTAGATAGAAAATTCTAATTTACATATACGTTTAAGAGAGATGTTAGTTGGACGACAGAAATGAAAATCAGTTCATGAAAAATGTGTCCACATATACCAAACTGAAATACGTGTTCGATAAACTAATGTAATAAACTAATGTAATAAATAAAAATACATTAGTTTATCGAACACCTCACTCGCTTCTTTCACATTCATTGCTCTTCTGATGCACGCTCGGAGGTTTCTGGGGCTTACTCACTCAGGTAAATGCTGCGATAGATAGATAAATATGTGATGTTACAACAGTTCCGTTTTACCTTTTATATACGGAATCCTAATGATAATAACTGTAGTAATAACAGTAACAATACTATATTACTCACCTTAAATTGACTGAAATACAAATTTACAGTGTCATCGTAGAAGCACTATATCTATACATGTTCATTATAGACCGTATTAAATCTCAATGTACGATAAGAATTCATAACGCCAACGTGTAGATAACAATAGCTACAACTTATTTTTACAAGAAATAGCTAGCCACAAATCAAGAAATCACTTGCTGCGTTTGAAAGCACCCCACGCTCATAAAACAGGCCTACTGACCAATAGGACAATATTTTAACCAATAAACTGATAAGCGCCGCGATGTTGACTCGCGAGCTAGCCAATAAGAGCTACGAGTTTTACTTTACCCCTGACCCATAGCGATAAATTGAGTTACTGTGTGAGCCTATTAAATTTTGCATTATGTAAATTAATAATTATTTATAATAGTGTTACTACTGTAAAGAACATCTAATAACATGTACTTAACTGATTATTTTTGTACGCCAACGAGTTTGGCAAGACATGTAATAATATAAATAAATAAATATGCAAATAAATGATTCTGATTCTGCCTAAAATAGGCCACATCAGTTATACGTAGGTTCTTTTCTTCATGTAGCTAGTATAATTGATAGAACAAGTATTATAAAAAATGGTATAGTTTGAAATGATCTTCGTCCTGACGGCAAATAATTTTACTATTTTATTTGAAACTGTTGTAATTTTTTTTTCATACAAAGACATTATCATCAATCCAGAACTAAAAATAAATATATATTTTGCCAGTAAATAAAAAAATGGGCTTACGATTGTGTTCTATTTTCAGAGGACTTTATACTTAGATCAATGGTTAATTTGCGCAAACGTCGGGGCATTATGGACGCTTGTTAGCAATTATTTATCTAAGATTTTACAGATAATCTATGGAAGTACACATCTTCCGTTAATTATCTGTAATGAAATATCGTGTAGGGGAGGTAGGTACTACCAAAAAAAAAATATTTCAATATTTTATTCTACCACTCAGCATAGTTAATATGTATATACATCCCAAATACAACTTTCTAGTATCAAGCGTCTGAACTAGACCGCGGACAGACGGACATGGTGTAACTATGAGGGTTCCATGTTTACTACTGGACCCTAAAAATGGCCTAAATAAGCTGAAATACGCATACGTACTTGAAACAATTGTTCAGTTTCTTCGTAGGTAGGCTTTAAATAAATAGTCAGATTATTTTTACAGTGCTTACTGTTTGTTGGTATAACTTTTAATAGTTTATTTAATTTTTGAACCAAATAAGGTTCTAGAAAAATATGATTTACTCACAAACAAATGTTAAAAAGGTTGTTGATCTCAGAAGACAAGACTGGACGGAATTTCTTGCGATGTTTGAAGCTTACGAGTGTATTATCATACGGTGTAAAAGAGTGTTGTAATACTTGTAACAGTACTGATATTAGAATGAAGAGTTTTCGTACCATAAGGACATTGAAATACCTATAATATAGTAGATATTTTGTATACTAAATTGCTCAAAAGATGCTCTTTGAGAAATTTCTAAGGGCATTAAAACAGTTTCGGATACCGCTCCCCAAATGATAATTAAGTACTCTATTAACACTGACCAAGTATGAAATAATTTCGGGAAACTTCTACACATTCGCACAAAATACTTCAACGCCTGCATAGCAAAGTCTTCAACCGTGCGTGTTGCCAGTGGTGAAATAAAGAACTGAGAAGTGACCCTTCAGCACAGGCCGTATAGGGAATGTCAAGGTCGCTCAAGGTACTATGGAAAGAGCAATGCCCGGGTTTTCTCTGCGTAAAAGTATAAAAAATGACGATATCCGCATAAGGAAACCGATATTATCCTAAGGATATGCAAGTTGAAATAGCAGTAAGGCGGCCATATACTTTGTAGAACTAACAACCGCTGTAGAAGAAAGGTTCAGGAATGGAGCTCCATACGGGCTGAAATAATGACGATAATCAAGTACGAAATATATGTGCTTCATTAATTTTGAGTAGGATATGGAACTTACAACCCAGTTATACTACTTAAGAACCTAATTGCTATGTCTAATAGAAATCTGATTCGGTCACGGCAAACTAGAAACCAAAACCAATTATCCGTTTATCTATATTTTTACATCAAGTCCCTTGCGCGGTATGTAGAGAAAACCAAACGCCACATAACACGGTCCTTGCACACGTCACTCGTTTCTTTAACATATAACAGTTTTCATTAAAAAACTAAACGTATTATGTCGAAATTATTGGATAGAAGAAAGTTTTTAGTTTCATCTAATAATTATTTTTGAAGATCTTTATCGTGTTTTGCTTCGGTGCTTTTTTGGTTTGTGTCTTACTGAGCATGCAATTGGTAGATAAGCCGACAGACGTGCGACGTGATTAGTAGCCGTAAGCGCATATGTGCATGCTTTAAGAAGGTAGGCGGTACGCTACAACTAGTTCATTTTTGTAGTCCCGTTTTGATGATATCGTCATTTTGATCTGTTGCGTATGTTTATGGGCCTTTGCTAACCTACTGTGTCTGTGCGTATTATTTGATATTACGATCTGATTTCCGATTAGGTTTAATAAAACTAGAACAGAGTAATTGTGTTGTCTGCAATTCTTCAGTACAAGACATCGCAAAAAGTAAAAAATAACGCAAGTGTTTTGAAGAGAGCAGTTTCATTGATTTGACCAACGCGTCCCCGTTTCGAACCCTGGCATGTCCCACTAAATTTGTGTTTTCGGATTTATATACATATTTGCAATTATCACTTGCTTGGCGGTCTGAAAATGTAACTTTTTATCAAGGCTTTAAACTATAACGTGATCCCTATATTATTAACAAATAATCTTACAAAAATAAAACATTTACATGAAGCTGTAGATTGTATAGTCCGGCATGCAAATTAAAGTTCTGTTTGTTTTTACCTAACTCTTGAAGGGTGTCATGATTTTCGAAAGAATTGTGTATTGGAGATGATTTTTGTACGTAAAATTTCGTAGTACATTAGAAACATAAATTCCAAATAGTAGTACGGAACAAAATTAGTGTACATATAAGACTTGCACCTTGCCGGTTTGTTTAATGAAACCATCGAACATCATGCTCATCATCATATAAATTATAAATAAATAAATATTGTCGGACAAATTACACAGCGCCATATAGCCCTAAAGTAAGCGAAGCTTGTGTTATGGGTACTAGACAACTGATAAACATACGTAAATACATTTTTTTTTGTAAATACATACTTATTATACATAGGAAATACCCAGACCAAGACAAACAGACATGTTCATGCACACACATGTTTGTACTGTGTGGGAATCGAACCCACGAGCGTTGGTGTCAAAGTCGCGTTATACCACTGCGACACCTAGCTCGTCTATTCTCTTTGAAGTATTCTCTCTAGTCTAATTGAAGTAATCTTACGACTCTATTGAAATCTATTTTCAGTTCATTAAACAAATCCGACATCAATACACTTTAATCCAACATGTCATTCACAAGCCATACTGAAACCAACTAATCAAATCCCAATGACAGACAACCGGGCCGTCTGACACGTGTCGCGGTGGCCGACCGGCATACTGACGTATCAGCAGATGCAGGACACTATTGTCGACTGATATACGTACTGATAGATTATATTCTGTGATACATAGACAAATTAATATTCTATGTTTTTGACTTTATGTACATATTTGTAATTATCAAAACAAAGATAATGGTATTCGAAAGAGAAGAAACCAGAACCAATGTAAGGATTACGGTAGATGATGAAGTGTTGGAACAAGTGGCTGAGTTTGTATATCTTGGATGCGCTTTCAGCAGGGATGGAAGGTACACCGCAGATGTGGAAAGGCGAGTGAGTGCTGGGAATAGTGTGAATGGAGCATTGGGAAAACTTCTTGGCAGTAAAAACCTGAGCCAGAAGGCGCAGCTGGCTATACACAATGCAGTGCTGGTCCCAACACCTACTTATGGAAGCGAGAGCTGGGTATGGCAGAGAGAGCATGAAAGTAGGATAAACACGGTTGAAGTGCGAGCGTTGCGCAAAATTTGTGGCGTAACGCTTGCAGACCGTATTCACAATGATGAGGTTAGAAGCAGAGTTATAAGAAGAGGCATGCTCCGTTGGTTCAGACATGTAGAAAGAATGCAGGATGAAAGAATGACGAAGCAGATATACAGTGCAAAAGTGGAAGGATGTAGAAGCCGAGGAAGGCCCAGACTTACCTACCATGATCAAATTGGTCGTGTTCTATCAGAAGGTGATGTCAGGAGCCCTAGAAACCGGCGAGCGTGCGTGAAAAGAGCAATGAATGTTAAAGAAGCGAGTGAGGTATGTAAGGATCGAGTCACTTGGCGCTCGGTTCTCTCTGCCTACACCGTAAGGGATTTAGCGTGAGGTTATAAATAGATTGTAATTATCAGTTGCTCGACGGTGAAAGAGGCGGCTCGGGAAGAAATCCGCACGTTCAAGATGTTATATTTCAAAAGACGTGTGGGCTGAACTAAGAAAGGTCTAATTTTCCCTCTGGGTTGTGCAGGTCTGACGGCAGGCGCTCCATGTCACAATCGCATATGTTCGCCAAATCTTTAGGTTTAGGCAGCAGACATCTTTCATAGGCTACAGTAACTGCTTTACATCAGGTGGGCAGTATGTTTGTATGACTCACGACGTTGTATAAAAAAATCGGCCAAGTGCGAGTCGGACTCGCGCACGAAGGGTTCCCTACCATTATCTATAAAAACGGCAAAAAAAATCACGTTTGTTGTATGGGAGCCCCCTTAAATATTTATTTTATTCTATTTTTTAGTATTTGTTGTTATAGCGGCAACAGAAATACATCATGTGTGAAAATTTCAACTGTCTAACTATCACGGTTCATGAGATACAGCCTGGTGACAGACGGACGCACGGACGGGCGGACGGACGGACGGACGGACAGCAGAGCCTCAGTAATAGGGTTCCGTTTTACCCTTTGGGTATGGAACCCTAAAAAGAAACCCGTCAGTCTTATTGTGTGAGGATACGGGATAACGCTAGGAAGAAGAGAGAAGAAACTCAAATGTTAACTGAAAAAGAGAAGTTTGGTTTCTTTGTTTTAATAATTTACTAATTTTACTAATTTTAACGTATATCTGTAGTATTTTATACACAGTGAATATATAAGAATCAAATAAACTATGAAATATACAAGACGATTAAGAGTAATTCCACTATCAGTATTTTATATTTAGCTATTTACTTTAATATATGTTGTAATATATATATATATATATATATATATATATATATATATATCTGATGTGGAGAGACGAGTGAGTGCAGGAAATAGGGTAAATGGAGCGTTGTGTAAACTTCTAGGCAGCCGAAATCTAAGGCACATCGGTGCAAATCTCAACGCTAACGTATGGAAGTGAGAGATGGGTATGGCAGAGAGAGAGCATGAAAGTAGAATAAACGCAGCTGAGATGAGAGCATTGCGCAAAATTTGTGGCATAACGCTTGCTGACCGCGTTCGTAATGACGACGTGAGAGAAAGAGATGGTCCGAAAGAGAGTGTCGGTGTTAAGATAAGAAAAGGCATGCTCCGTTGGTTCCGACGTGTAGAAATAATGCAGTACGAAAGAATGACTAAACAGATATACAATTCAAAAGTCCAAGGATGTAGGAGCCGAGGAAGACCAAGACTAACCTACCATGACCGAATTGGTCGTGTTTTAACAGAAAGTGATGTCAGGAGCCCCAGGAACCGGCGAGCGTGCACGAAAAAAACTATGAATGTTAGAGAAGCGAGTGAAGTATATAAAGCGTCTTATGGCCCTCGGATCTCTCTGCCTATCCTGCAAGGGACCTGGTGTGTACATACATATATTGTGTTATATATATATACATAAGTTTGTATGTTTATTTTCATATTTATTACGGTGTTTTTCGCACTTCCAAAGCCGACTGGTAGAGAAAGCAATTGGCATTAAGGCCGCCTATCGTACCAAAATGTTGTGGTAAATAAAATTAAAAAAAACATTAAACATGAGAAACTTGTATGGAAAACAAAACTATCTGAGGTTTGTTTGTGGCTGCAGGTAGACTTAGCTCACTGTACTTGACTGAACACCAATCCGACAAGTAGAGTTCGTCGGCCGAGTTGGTGAGTGGCTTTCGAGCTAAACCTCTGGGAGCACTACCTTCTGATATCTCGCTAAGACTCCTAAGAGAAACTTTTGTCAGCTGTTGTTGTTGTTGTAATATCTTTACTGTACTTTAAAATATAAATAAGCTGCAATAGAATGGATGAATTTTTAATGAACCCTGTGGCGGAGTGGTTAGTAATACTACTTTGACATCAGCGATCTTGGGTTAGATTCTCACACAGAATAAACATGCACACAAATGAACATTTCTGTCTTGATCTAGGTGATTTAAGAGAGGTACGGCACATCAAAGCAGCTCGACTAGGGAACTACCTCCACCTCACAGTTTCCGCAGCCAAATAATAACTCTGTTTGAGACCGTTATTGCGTTCCTGCAAGTGAGTGAGGATACCAGTAAGCTCCTCAGGAGTTGCTGTGTTAGCTGCAGAACTTCGTGTATTGCAATTGTTCATAAGCTAGGGCAATCACACCAGGTGGACCATATGCTTGTATACCCTGCACGTTGTATAAAAAATAATCTACACACTGATAGTACATAGGCGTTCTGACAGAAGATTAAATAAGAAAATCTGAAGAGAAAATAAACTTACCTGTTTACTGTAACCTAAATATGTTATATTATTACATTTAATAAATATTAATGTTATCACGTAAATAATATTCGACCATTTTACCTTTTATCTTATTATATAAAAAAACGAGTGTACTTTAGACCACACGACTGAAGTAAAACTTCTTTACCTCCATAGTGTGATACAGACAATAGGCCTGCACTATGTCTTAGATATACGAAACTTAACTCTCTATGAGAGAAGAGAGAGAGAAAATGTGTGCTCGCAGCTCTCTCTCTCTTGCCCGTACAGTAATATACGAAACGTAACTCTCCTTCTTTCTATCTTCACTAACTTATATCTCCCTCTCAACTTCCGTTCGCCTCGCCCGATCACACTTTTCGCTCTCGTCACGCATTCACCAGCTTACTCCCCAAGTCAAGCGTGCATAAAGAAGTTTTACTTCAAAAAAGATCTAACCTAAATTTTCAACAATCGCAGCCTGTGACAATGGACGGGTTTAATTCCTCCCTTCAAATTTCTCCGTGCATCGGAAGACACGCTGAGCTCTCGGTCCTAGCTGTTAAAAGACGTCAGTCGTTAACAAAGAGGTATACGGCATAGCCCGTCTGTGAAGATCCCCCTCAACGAAAACTGCAACCAAATAACAACATGCTGAAGAGTTCTGTGTTATATGTGTGAGTGAGGTTATTAGTATGCTTCTGTAGAGCTCCATTTCCTGCAATGGCTATGCAATGCGCGAGCAATCTTCCTGATGAAGAACTTGTTAATGTTTAGTCTTAGCTTACGTACGCAAGCGTTTAAAGGCTAACATTTTAGATCAGGTTTGGAGTACAGTTGTATGCCATCCGACGTTGTATAAACAATTTCATTTTATGTTATCTGACTAAATAAGTTTCTAATATATTGTATGTGCTGATACATAGAGATAAGATCGCGTATCGACACAACAGTTTATACGATATACTCCATTTTTAACATGCCTAGTTGTTTGGTTACTTCGTTGGCTTCCGAAAATAATGACTCGATACTAATCCTCATTTAATTAACTAATGAAGAGATTCAGGAGCAAGTGTAAGAAAATAGTACTCTCGGTTACACCATTCTTCAAGAAATGCGTGAAGAGATTTTTAGAGGATCGGCAACGCATGAGTGATACCCCTGGTGTTGCAAATGTCCATAGACTTCGGTGACTGTTTACCATCAGGCAGGCCGTATGTTTGAATGTCCACCTTTGTGGTAAAAAAAATAATAAAACAATAAAGTTCACTAATGTGAAAAAATATTATTAGGACATACTCAGCGAGATTATCGCAGGGTAGAGGTCGCCAAAAAAAATGGGTTTATTTATCTCAAGCAAGTTAAGACGTCTAGCCTGTCTTTGGATAAATTGAGTAATTTTTTCCGAATATATATGTAATAGCTATGAATACAACCATAGCGCGATTTATTTTGGAAAGTGGCGCCACCTATTAATTCGAAGTTAGAAATAATTCACATCAAATTGCGCAATTGCTTGTTGTTTTTTAGATATTAACTAGCGACCCGCCCCGGCTTCGCACAGGTGCAATGTAGATACTATATTATATATCGTTTTCACTTTGGAGTGATTTTAAATACACAAGGTATCCAACATATTAAATTGGATAAATACTTAATTGTTTTGTTTAAAATAGCTTTCTAAATAACCCATAATGTTTTTTGTATTATTTATTTGGACATAATTTTTCCCCCACTAATACATATAATTTTTTAACACACAATAGATTAAGCTTTAGAATAGATTAAACTAAGTATTAGGGGAAAATTAGAAATTATATAACATAAAAATTCAAAAATTACTCTTATGAACAAACAGTTAGACCAATGCATCTCCCCTCTATTAAATATCTTTTCACTCACCCCATCCACCCCCACCCTCAATGTGCTAAAAGGCACTACGATGGATTTGTCACATGTAGCATATTATTCTAACGACTAATATCTACAGCCCCTGAGGATGTCTCGTGAAGTGACGAAACACATGTCGCAGCAATGACCAGGGCAGTCATTACAGCGACGGTGGCGGGTGCATGCAGTTTCTATTCGAGGTGGCGGACAATTGCAAGGACGACCGCAGCAGCCGAGGCAGAGACTACTAGATCAGCCATGGCACCGACGGCATGTTGCATCTACTAACCACCACCAACGGTAATGGGTGGGTGCCTACCGGCACTAGTTCGCATGAATTAATTTGTGGCGGAAGCGCACAAAGCAGGTTAGATCAAATTGCATGTAAACAAAAATTAAAATTAAGACAATGTTCAAAATTTTCAAATATAATTTGTTGTCAATTTCTTATCTCGTATACTTTATGATTTTATATAACCTGGTATTTATTGCTTTTATCTTTTTCGGAGTTGATACTAAGTAGAAATCGTATTGTACATCGTTTCAAGAGAGGTTAATTAGCGCTATCTCATGTTTCTTCATATATACTACTGTTACTTGCGGTGAGTACCATGACTGCTTGGATAACATTTTTATTGTATTTTAAGACTATTTCAAAGGAAAATTCATTTTCAATTAGTCAACTAATCAATATTTTTTATTTGCGTAAAAATATAGGTACATAATAATAATAATAAATCATATTGCAATAGTTACGCTGATAAACATTGCTTTACCAAATGATATAAGAAAAATAAAATATTCTATTTTCCTAAAAACTACTAATTTTCGTGAAACATATACATATGTTGGGCCCGCTATCAATTATTCTCATTTAGTTCATTCTGTCTTGAAATCAGACGCATAAAGTAAAACTTTCTTATTTTTGGAGATTTGTCAGTATTTTGTAAATTTGTATTATAAGTCCCAGATGTTTGGTTAATTCGTTTAATAACTGTATTATTAATAACTTGATTTAGTGTTTAGTATCCATTAGAAGAAAGTACATGAAAATCTGTAGACGGTTTAGCGTAAGTACGTTTATTAGTTAACTTAGATTTAAAGATTACTCAACTTTCATTTTCAGCTCTTAGTAAAAAGTTAGGATCAGGCATTCGTTGAAGGTGTAATAAATTAAGAACTGTATAACATGAATCAATACCAGCAGTTTGTTTTAATATTGCACATTATCAATTAATGCACTCGTCTTAGACTTCAACGAAAACGTAATCATGTTATTAATAAACATTAGAGCCCTATTACACAGTAGATTTTTTGTTCTGTTAAGTAATGCCATTTTAGAATTAAAAGGTTTACTATACTAAATAGGCGCATTCTGAGTGATAAGTGATTTAATATGGTTCCATGACCGGTTGCAATATTAGTATTAGCTCTCTGTGTCTTTTAACCATACACTTTATCGAACTTACATTCGATCACCATTGTTAAAAAAAGCAAATAAATTTAAAGCAAATTGTAAATTTATATGCGATAATTTTCTAAATGAGTATTTCCATATTGCATTGATCAAACAAAAGCACACGCTGTATAACTATATAACTAGTATGGTCATAAATACAATTACACAGATTTTTTCTTTTTTTCAACGCTTAATTATTTTGAATTTGGAACGCGTTTATTATGTTAAAAATTCCTTTCGATTTCCCGCCATTTTACATATTTTTTCGTGTTTACTATAAAATTGCAATATGGAAGGGGGTGTTAAAGACTACAGGATTGCAGTGATTGCCTTGCACAAAGACAAGTGGTTATGGAGTCGTCGGTCATATTCAAGACAATTCAAAAACTTGGTATCAGCCGCATGGTCATATATCGTTCATAGATCGGGGTGACCGCGTGCTGTTAGAACTACAAAAGCTGTTAATGCGGTTACAGCCAAACTTCGCCAAAATCCCATTAGGAAACAAAAAATCTTATCGCGATAAATGAAGATTCTCGCTAGGACTGTGTCGCGTGTAATAAAACAATACCTGACGCTCGGCGCTCATTGTCGATATACAGGACATGCCCTAAATCAATCTCTACTGTTTAAGAGAGAGGATCTATTAAAACGCCTTCTGTCCCATCGTTCTAATGTTTCGGAATTTTCTATGAAGTGTTAACTTTGCTAAAAGATAAACGTTTTGACCCAATAATACATTCAAAAAGTAATTATATCTGTATAAATGTACATCTGTCTTATAGAGTATGCGACATCGTGCATAGGCAGTAGGTAAATTTAAGTGACTGTGTAATCTAGCTTAAAGCATGATAATCTAAACTAGATGAATATATATAAATACCTATATATGGTGTCCATATGAAAAGAAATTTATTTACTGTGTAATTATATTTGATTATGCCATGTGGAATATAGACATATGAAAGTTAATCTATATTTCCTGTTAATTATGTCTGAAAGCGACTGTAGAGTATAAATACATTCATGAACACATTCTCTTTATATAAGTTTGTATATTATTTATATCTTACTTAGGTTAAAATCAGGGTGCGCTCTTTCTTTCTCTTATCTATTGTCTTTGAAATAGACTAATTAATGACTCCCTGGTTTTGACCTGCAAAACTACTAGAACACACGCCCCCCGCCCTTAGCTCCGCCGCAACACACACATAATTGTTACAATCCAACTCTTAACTGCAATAAATCCTTGATTATAAAAATACAACCTCGCCTACAAAAAGCTCATACACCGTGTTTTGCGAAGTTATTAGGTGTTTCTCGTTGCTTGTCAGCTATATGACTGATGGAGTGGTTGTACGTGATAAAACGGATGGGACGGTCGACGGAATAGAAGCCCAAATTGCGTTATTAATATTTAACATCTGCGCCTTGGATTGCCTCAAGTAATATCGGTTAATATTCCTCCGCCCTTTGTACTCCACATATTGTTTGTAGGCCTATTAATCGTGTATTTTAATGATGGTTCATAACATTGATGCAGTTTAGTTTCGTTATGTTTCCCATGTCGGTTGGTTAATATATAATTAATTTGGGATCTGGTGGTAAATATTTATTACTTTGAAACTAGCTACATTAATAATTACAAGTAAGATAATTGTTAACAACGCTCAGTAGCTTCATATTATTCACAACGCCCATGAATATCATTTTAACTCTAATAAATCCACTGGTGAATACAGGACTCCCCTTGAGGCTTTCACGACAATCGGTTTTGCCATTTGTATTCTTTGAATCTCTGCGATCTTTATCAGATCGTCGGTCCCTTTGTAGAGAATAATTATGGAAAGGACGTTGATACTGTGGTCTTACACGGGTTTTCCCGGACGGTGACTGTCTTTCCCGTTTTTTTTGGTTCGACAAGTCACAGTTGTAAATTTTTATTTAGTAAACTAATAAGGTTTATTTCTATTATGAGTAATATGAAAGTGGAAGGATAAAGGAGCCGAGGAAGGCCAAGACTTACCTACCATGATCAAATTGGTCGTATTCTATCAGATGGTGATGTCAGGAGCCCTAGAAACCGGCGAGCGTGCATGAAAAGAGCAATGAATGTTAAAAAAGCGAGTGAGGTATGTAAGGATCGAGTCACGTGGCGCACGGTCCTCTCTGCCTATCCCGTAAGGGATTTTGCGTGAAGTTATAGATATATAGATGAGTAATATGACAGTTGAATGCCAATATCGAAGTAACAGGATTAATAAAAGTTCGTAATCTCGCTGATGATATGATAATAAATCTCATGAATAGTGTATAATTCGACAATTATCCACATGTAATCGTACACTAAGCTCACTTTCAGACTTTTTATTGATAAAACCAAAGTTTGACGAGCTGGGTGGCGCAGTCTTGAAGGACGCCGTTTTTGACACCAACTCGTGGGTTCGATTCCCACACAGGACAAACATTTTTGTGCATAAACATGTCTGTTTGTATTGGCTTTGATGTTTTTATGAGAGGTAGGGCGCATCGAAGCAGCCTCCATCGTTTCGTTTATTTTGTATTACCACGCCATCGCCAACCAAATTCCAATTAGACACTCAAAGGTTGACTGGAAGAGATTCCTTATAGGAATAAGTCCACCTTTGTATATTTATTAATGTGTTGCATTTTAATTTACATTTTTCATTGTTTATTTTATGTACAATAAAGATATATAGATAGATACAAGCAAACAAACAGAGCAAGTTTAATTTTAGCTGTTTCGTAGAAGTTGATTCAATGATTCTAAAAATTCTGGAGGTATGTGCAAAAAATACATACATTTTCTGTTAAGGAAAGGCGAAAATATGAGTTTGGGTGTAACATAAAAAAGATACAAGTACCAGACTACATAAACTCATTAAGGTGGGCACACACTAGCGGTAAGCACAGAACGTTAATTGTGTGTACATTCTCGTTCCAGCGGTAACATCAGCGTCCTTACTCGTCGCGGTAGTTACTTACAAAGTGAAGTATGTACGATAAATACCACTATGTTTTTAACCTAATTGGGTACTTAATCAGCCGAAGGTTGGTAAGGAATCGAATCGATAAGTACGTGGTTGGTTTACTAATTGCTACTGGTCAACGCTTGTATGTATAGAGAAATGCATCTTATTAATATGTATTGTTAGGTAGCTTTAAAAAAATGTTGCCACTTTTTCATAAAGCTAGTCTTGGTAGAAACTTGACCAAAAAAAGATTGTTTTTATTTTGTTTTTTAGCTGACGACTGATCTTTTTAGGGTTCCGTACCCAAAGGGTAAAACGGAACCCTATTACTGAGGCTCCGCTGTCCGTCCGTCCGTCCGTCTGTCACCAGGCTGTATCTCATGAACCGTGATAATTTGACAGTTGAAATTTTCACAGATGATGTATTTCTGTTGCCGCTATAATAACAAATACTAAAAAGTAGAATAAAATAAATATTTAAGGGGGCCCCCATACAACAAACGTGATTTTTAGGGTTCCGTACCCAAAGGGTAAAACGGAACCCTATTACTGAGGCTCCGCTGTCCGTCCGTCCGTCCGTCCGTCCGTCCGTCTGTCACCAGGCTGTATCTCATGAACCGTGATAGTTAGACAGTTGAAATTTTCACAGATGATGTATTTCTGTTGCCGCTATAACAACAAATACTAAAAAATAGAATAAAATGAATATTTAAGGGGGCTCCCATACAACAAACGTGATTTTTTTTGCCGTTTTTAGGGTTCCGTACCCAAAGGGTAAAACGGAACCCTAATACTGAGGCTCCGCTGTCCGTCCGTCCGTCCGTCCGTCCGTCCGTCCGTCCGTCCGTCCGTCCGTCCGTCCGTCTGTCACCAGGCTGTATCTCATGAACCGTGATAGTTAGACAGCTGAAATTTTCACAGATGATGTATTTCTGTTGCCGCTATAGCAACAAATACTAAAAAATAGAATAAAATAAATATTTAAGGGGGCTCCCATACAACAAACGTGATTTTTTTGCCGTTTTTAGAGATAATGGTACGGAACCCTTCGTGCGCGAGTCCGACTCGCACTTGGCCGATTTTTTATAGATAATGGTACGGAATCCTTCGTGTGCGAGTCCGACTCGCACTTGGCCGATTTTTTTTTGCTCATTTTTGCTCCACATTGATAACGGCAACAGGTAGACGCTTGAAATATTCACAGAATATTTAGTTATATATTCACTATAAGAATAAATATTTAAGGGGGGCTCCCATACAACAAACGTGTTTTTTTTTGACGTTTTTATAGATAATGGTACGGAACCCTTCGTGCGCGAGTCCGACTCGCACTTGGCCGATTTTTTTTCTTTTTATGCAACGACGAAAGGCTAACAAGCATATGGCCTACCTGAAGTAAAGTGGTTGCCGTAGCCTATGAACGCTTGTAATATACTATCACTCTCCCGATGCCTCCTCTGCTGCTAACACAGCAACTCCTTAGGACCTTACTGGTTACCTACCTTACACGCAGGAACACAACAACCCTCTATGGAGTTGTTGTTTGGCTGCGTTTTTCTGTGAAGAGGAGGAACTTCCCCAGACGCTTTGATGCGCCCTACCTCTCTTAAACAAGTTTCCTCTTGATGTTTTACTTCTCCGTCGATCAAATGGTGAAATTGCAAATATGTATATAAATCCAAAAACACGAATTTACGGGTACATACCAGGATATGAACCGAGAACCAGTTGGTCAATAGGCCGGTTCTTTATCCACGGGGCTATCATTGCTCAAACGAACATATATATATATATATATATATATATCATTAATATATATATTTACAGCGTTTGATTATATCCTCTCGTTTGTAGAATACTATAAATTCAATAGCTACCCAAAAATACGTACGAGTATGTCGCATCCGATTATAAGTATGGATGTTTAAAAGGAAACGAAAGCGCGAACGGTGGTGGCGGCAAGTGACGACATCTTGGGATTGTCCTCTCGTTTCGTATTTTCCTGAACATTGATTACAAGTGTTGATTTAAAATTATAGTATGATATGAATTGCATCGGAACTGCATTTTGACGATTTTTATTTTAATGCACTACATGTCTTAAAATATCAATATCTACGAAAACTTCCTACTTTTTTCAATATGAAAAATAGATATGGAATCTAGTTTAAGATATGAAACTTTGCGAGCGCATAGATATTGATATTTTGATTGATATTGTAAGACTGTAGTGCATTAAAATAAAAATCGTCAAAATGCAGTTCCGACAATGTTAATTGCTGCAGTCGATTATTTTTGTGCCCTGCCAGTTTTTGTTAGTATAATTGCAATCAATAGTGATCGGTACTGAAAACAGTAAATTTGTATTGTTATTTTTTCTAGTTTTCAAGAATTGTTTTGTTCAAATTTCTACCAACATTAGTTATACAAAAAAATTACAAGCATTATTTTTAAACCTACCTAATATAATACTTCAAGGTAATTTTTTCGTGCACGTCGTCATTGAACTTTTCAGGGTGTAGTTGACCCGCTATCATATTCACCTATCTATCATAAAACCAATCTCACCTGCACGTGAAGCATCTTTCTAATAATAAATCGCGCCAGGTAGGGCGTGACAAAACAGCCAGGTTGAGGGAATATCTTCACAACACAGAAAATTTCAGTCAAATAATTGTTTATCACAATGCAATTAGTAATATATATATTTATATATATAACGGTAACCTATGTACATATGTAATACAGGCAGTATCGTTTGGCTTTGCCACTCCTGCCGCTAACGGCAACTGCTTAATAGGGTGGCCTCACTCACTCACAGTAACACTACAATGTTTATTTAATTGCCTGCAATTTTCTGTGAGTTGGAGGTACTTACTTAATCAATCTTTTTTAAAAACACCAATACAAAAACCAACCGACATGTTCATGCACACAAAAACGTATCCTGTGTGGGATCGAACACTAGAGTGTTGAAGTAGCCATGGCTAACCATTTGACCACTGGGTTCGTCAAATTTAATCTGTTTAGCCACGAATCTATGGATTTACACACTGTTTCCATGGGAAATTTAGCCACTGCTTACTTCAGAGATTTCTTAAGAGACACAATGTCGGCGTGTCGTTTCGAGCAGGCCATGTCCTCTAAAACGGACCATAATTTGTAATCTAAGGTTCAGATCTGTGCTAGACAAGGGTCTGTCTTCAGCTCTTATAAAGTCCGGAACGATGGTTTCGAGCCAGGCTTGGGTAGTTTGTGCCTTGTGACCAGGTGCCGAGTCCTATTGTACAAAGTCTACGGTTGATTAAAACGTGTATTGCTGAGAGGTTTCACAATACGATCCAAGACAGCCTCTTGATACACTTTAGCTGAAATCTTTACTCTATTTTCAGAAAAATGAAGCTTTGTGGCTCTTTGATGATGACTTGGATGATGACCACGTTGTACCTTTCCGACTACATGGGCGGCTTCTTTAGAACTGTGTGCGCATACTTTGCCACTTTGCTTGTTGTAGTGCTCTTCAATCGTAAAATTTTTTTCATCAGTAAAGAGGATATTTCTGTGCCTTTCTCCTGCATATCGGGGCAGAATGCATTTTGATCGATCCACTCTCTTCAACTGTAGAGATTGACTTAGGGTATGTCCTGTATATCGACGATAAGCGCCGAGCTTCAGGTCTTGTTTTATTATACGCAATAGAGACAGAGTTCTAGGGGGAAACTTAATTTCTAGCGATAAGATATTTTGTTACCTAATGGGGTTTGGACAAATTCTGGCTTTAACAGCATTAACTGCCTTTGTAGTTCTAACACCACGCGGTCGCCGCAATCTTTTATGGTCTTCAACAGAGGAAGTGTTGGTATATCTGTCAATAGTACGATATATGAATATATGGCTGATACCAAGCTTTTGAAGTGTCTTGAATATGACCGACGGCTCCATACCCACTTTGTACAAGGCAATCACTGCAATTCTATTTTCATTAACACCCCATTCCCTATTGTAATTTGATAATATACACGAAAAAAATGTGTAAAACGGCGGGAAATCGAAAGAAGTTTTAAGATAATAAACGTGTTCTAAATTCAAAATAATTAAACAGTTGAATAAAAGAAAAGTTTCTATGTAAAAGTATTTATGACCAGACTAGTTAGAATAATAACGCACCAATTTTTTAGCTCCAAACCTATAATTTGTAGGAAGTTTAACGAGATCCCTTATATCCATGATTATTATATTACATTGTTACTGAGTAACCATTGTTACAGCGTACCAGATAATGATTGAATATGAAAAAGTGGAACAAGTAACTGTATTTGTGAATCTAGGTACCACGTTTACTTACCATTGGGTTCTCGCGGGCCCTTAGACGTGTATAACATTTTTATTTTTAAATATAATCTTAATGAATATTATTTAGTTAGTGCATCTAAGTTATTATTGCCCTTTTTATAATTTACTAGGATTTTGGAAATGCGAATAGAGATCGCTTCTCAAGTCGTTAATTAGATATTACAATAAATTTATCTCAGTTTATTGGTACAATAATGGTAGAATTAAAGATTAATTTAGGGGAAAATGTTAACGGTGTTGATTTATTTCCAGACATATTTGACAATTTTATAATGAAAAGTGTGTTTGATTGTTACAAAAAGTGTGTTTGATGCCCCCTTTGAAGACATTACAATGAAAAGACAGAACGGTTTCATACAATTGTGGAAATTTATTATGGAATAAAATATAATTTACAAGACAAGATCTACCAGTTCTAGCAAATTGATATTCCGGAAATACACAACTTATTACTACTTCTAAGATTTTTACTGAAGTTTGAATTCGAGTTTATATTTTTGCGAACGCATATTATGTTTTCGTAAACAGGGAGGATATTTATGTTTTTGAACATGATATGAGTAATTCTCTGAAGCTCATGTTATAAATAGAGCGATACTGCAAGCAAGCGTTCATAGGGTACTGTAACGACTTTACATCAGGTAGGCTATATGCTTGTATACCTACCGAGGGGGGTTGTTGTATTCCTGCGTATGAGTGACGTCACCAGTAAGCTCCCATGGAACAGCGGCCGAGATGGCTTAATGTATTACATTCAAACGCTATCATAGTCACTTAAATCAGGTGGCCCGTATGATTGTTTGCCTCCTGAACTTGTATAAAAGATAGCCACGTCTGGCAATTATCGTAATTTTCTAACTGCATATGCGGTAGAGCTGAGCTTACTGGAAAGTTTATTTATTTATGAAGGAAATCCACTGTAAATTGGACGATAATCTAATTCAGAGAAACAGATTATAATGAACAAATTCCAATTTATTATTCTCAATTAAAACTTCTGTATTGGTAGAAGTCATATTTGGCAGACTAAAGGAGAATGCCCACTGTTTTATGGAGATTGGTTTCTACTATTTTTGTTGTGCAGAAATAATACTGGTTGAAATATAGGTAGTAGGGCTTTAACAATGTAATCGAATAAAAGTAATATTGTTTATAAACAGCTTAGAATTTACGGGAAAAACGCAAATTTTTTAATTTTAAGTTATTTTTTGACAGGTAATAAAAAACCTACTTGTTTCGGTTGTATTATAGGTAGATTTTTTATACAACGTCGGGAGTCATGCTATCATACGGTTCACCTGATGTAAAGTAGCCTATTAACGCGTGTAATATGTTGAGTATCAATCGCGCGATGCCTCCTCTGCTGCTTACACAGCAACTCCATAGTGCTTACTAGGAGCTACTTAGGTATAATGTACTTGAGGTATAATTAAGTAAACAATAATTTATTGGGCTTCTTACGGATAGGTTAACGTTGTTATTGTAATATATTTATTGTACGTTATATTCAAAATAAATTATAATAAAAATAAAGCTAGTATTTTAAGGTTAACCGAACGCCGGCGAAACGAACTATAGGTATAGTAACCCTATAGAACAGAACAAAAGCGGCAACATCAAACATACCTATTTTTCATTTGTCAATTCAGACTCCAATTAGTGTTGCCGTATATTAAACGAGTTTGTTATTCATTACTTAATTTTTAAACTTCTTCTTTTAAATATACGTAAGTTGTAAACATATAGGTACATGAAGAGTTATCAATTATATTCGAAATAGACGTAATATGTATAAGTTTCGCGAAATAAATAGTAGATTTTGTTACAATTAACCTTAACTGTTAACTTAAAAGCTCAATGGTGTCGTTGCGTGTGTCGTTCTAACCGAACACGCAGGTTAATCAATGTCGACAGCCTGTCTATGGATGGGTTAATCTATCTCGAGATTTCCGTTCTTTGGAGGGCACGTTAAGCCGTCAGTCCCGGCTGTTGTCGATAGATGACAGTCATTAACCTAAGTCAGTGGCCTTCAGGCGGCTTAAAAACACTGGTTTCCGCCAATCGGCATTTGAGCAGCGTGGTGTAGTATGCTCTAAACCCCTTCGGTTGAACAGAGCATGAATGGGCATTCCTTTGATACATGAATGGTAGACAAAACATTATTTACGTTATCAATATTTTCACACAGTCGCGTAGGATCATAATAAAAATTAAAGGAATATCACCAGCAAATACTACTTATATCTGCTATACAGTACATTATTTATATCAAAATAAATTATGGATTATTTATGTCAACTGTTTACATTCTGTTTTTAAATTAGATTCAATCAATTTCTGAGCTTCTCTGACTCCATGATAGCTTATCTTGAGAATCTATCTGCAGTAAAACCGTATTGCGCATCATGAAAAATTTAATCGGTCTTAAAATAGAATTGCACTTGATCAAGCAAGCAAGCAAGATCGAATAAAAAAAATATAAAGTATTTATTTTCAATTAGTCCCTTGTATTCCTAATATACCATAATAATATTGCTCAATTTTTGTTTTCAATGTACCTAGATATTACTTTCCAAATATTTTGGCAATATTTGTAATATAATTAACAAATAGAATTACTTTTTGGTAGGCACTGTACATAGAATGAAACAGTTTTTCTTACATGTTCCAGATTGTGAGGCCTGCTAGCATATCGACTGCGGTCGACTAAATTTTTAAACCCGGTTGTTACTCACATCTAAGTTCTGATCTGCAGATACAAACACAAATTTCCTTGAATATTCTCTCAGCTTCAAGTGACACAGACGATACGGGTTTACAACAATAACAAGTAGGTGATATTACCTGTCAAAAAATAACTTAAGAAATTAGCATTTTTCCCGTAAATTCGAAGCGTATTCGAATATTACTTTTATTCGATTACATTGATAAAGCCCTACTACCTATATTTCAACCATTATTACGCACTCACAAGTATACTTTTATAATTTCTCAATCCAAATTACATTTAAACATTTAAGTTCCATATATTTTTGAGGTTGCCTTTCAATTCCCTTTATTTTGATACTCCACTCGATATTACGATAGATTATTTTTGTACTTTTTACGCAATTATTGGGTACATAACCTGCCATATTATTTTCATTATGACGTCTTAAGCTTATGTTAACCGAGATAACATAAAAAATGTAACGAGCTCATACATCTGAATCGGTTAAAGCGTTTAGTAGTTATGTTAGAATAAAGAACTTACAAACACGCATACATGAACCTTGAAAAAAATACACATCTAATGTGTCTAATTTGGGACAGTCATGCAAAAAAATCGGGTCGAAAACCTACGAAAGTGTTACGTATATACTGGCAACATTAGTTAATTAGATTTCCCAGAAAATGTACAATGTACTTTGATGGACCAGTTAATTCAACGTCCTGTGGGACGTTTTATCGAATTATGTAAATCGACCAGGAGTTTGTACGTAGTTTACCGTACAGAAACTCGGTAACAATGATGTTGCTAACATGAACGGGTAATTTTCATAAATACGTTCACACAGCAACATGTACAATGATACCGACTGGTCCCTAATTCGAATCCGAAGACGTTTGCAGATATGTCTTGCGTTACAAACTTTTATTTGCGCATTGAAAAGTCTCGTGAAAAAAAAAAACACTAAATTTCGCCTGGTTTGTTTATAAAAAGTACCAGAACATTGCATGAAATAAATAAGACTTGTCACTGTCAAGGTAGAAACCTCAAAATTTTAGGTCTTAAGCCCCTAAGGATTAGTGACAGAAAATTTTTAAACATTGAAACAAAGATACTTGTTGTTACATTTAATAGCGTATTAATGAATGTATAGAGCATATTTTACATTCACAGTGGTTTCCGCATGTTCTTAGGATGGAATAATTAAATTTGTTTCAATAAGATATATGATGTTTTATAAATAACAGTGCTGGATAGTAGTATTATTCTATTTTTCTTTACTTTTGCTAAAATCTGACCCAACAAGGTTCAAACATTAGCGTTATATATTTTATACAAAACCCAAACCGCAAGTCAAGTGCCAGTTGACACCGTGCCGAACTTTCGTCGAGCCCCATAACTTTGTTTGTGAAGGGAAATCTTTCAACAACTAAACGGTCACAAATTTTGATAATTTCTAAAAGACAGTATTAGATATTTCTCCCATATTTGTCAAGTGATGCATTTCAGTTATATCGCTGCCTCTTAAGCTTATTTTTAATTGTAGTTTAGAATGAGTTGTTTATCCATTTGAATGGAAAAAGGCCAGAATTATACCTATTAAGAAGGGAGTAGCAGATGATGTGAAGAATTACCGACCAATTTCTATTTTGTCTTGCGTTTCTAAAATATTTGAATCCCTGTTGTGTCCTATTCTAGCTCAGCATATTGATCAACGTATTACGAGTAGCACTAGTCAACATGGTTTTCGTAAAAGTCGACCTGTGCAAACTAACCTCGTGTCCTTTGTTCCCGATGTAATTGGTCAGCTTGATTCTGATAGTGAAGTTGACGCAATATATACCGACACTAGCACTGCTTTCGATAGAGTCGATCACCGTATTCTTTTGCGTGAACTTGAAGCACATGTCATTCATTGTGGTTTTCTTCATACCTCAGCATCAGAAGTCAGACGGTAGCAGTGAAAGGATATGAATCGAATCGGTATTTTGCAGTTTCTTGTGTGCCCTAGATCTCACATCTGGGACCTACATTGTTTTCAATATTAATTAATGATATTACTAGTCAAGTTCATAACTGTAAACATTCTATATTATCTGACGACCTTAAGATATATAGGACCATAAATTCTCCGAATGACGTTTTACTTGTGCAGGATTACTTGGATAGGATCGAGATATGGTGTGTTAATAATGCTATGGAGTTCAATGTCAAGAAATGTAACTTTATAAAATTTACTTGTCGAAAAAGGCCTAATCTTTGTACGTATGTATAAACTGAACAATACCAACATACCCATAGTCGGTTACTTACTCACACGGTTACTCACTCAGCGCCCGAAATTGATGTTCATATTGATTCTATTCACAAATTCGAACATCCGTTTTCCGAATCCGAAACCTTAAGTTATCTGTATTGGTAATTATTATTGTTTTTTTAATTCTATGCAGATATATTGTTTTATAAATTGTCGCTTATTACAGTTGGTTGATATTGATAATTATGTATATTAATACTATTATATTAATATTATGTTCAAGTTGATAACTTGTATATAGATTTATCAAATTGAATAATGCATGCAATAAACTATCGTGCTATAGTGTAAATATTGTACGTACCTATAATTGGTGTACCCATGAGAATGCAGCTGTATATCCATTTTTATATGTAATTGTGATATGTATGCTGTTGGTATGTCTTAAATATTCATTAAAAAAATGTTTTCCTTTGATGACCTAGATTAATAAAGGATTATGTACATATTGCAAATAATCCTTTATCAATCTAGGTATTTCTTGCATTAGGTAGGTACCTCCTAATTTTCTGAAAGAACTGCTAAATAGAAATTATTTTATTTTACCAGTAATAATTTGCCTAACCCTTTTCTTTTTCTACTTAGCATTATCCGTTTCCTGCGAATACCAAAGAGCAACTACTGTTAAACCTCCACAACCTAGAGAGGAGGGGCGTGTTCTACCGGTTGTATAATGGGTTGTGCTTTGAGGAATTGTTCGACATTATGCCAACAGCCTCGTTTTACAATCGCACAGCTCGCCGACAGCTGGGAGTTCATCCTCATACACTGGAACCGCAATGGTCGCGCACTGTGTGGTTCACGAGAAATTTTCTTCCGAGAACGATTAAGTTGATGGAATGAGCTCCCTACCGAGGTTTTCCCAAGGGACTACGGTATGGGGTTCTTCAAGAAAGGCGTGAAGAGGTTCTTACAGGGTCGGCAACGCAATAGTGACACCCCTGGTTTTGCAAATGCCCATAGGCTATGGTAACTGCTTATTATCAGGCAGACCGTATGCTTGTTTGCCACCTTAGTGATATAAAAAAATAAAGGGGAAATTAGACCTTTCGAATATAAATTCTTGAACGTGCAGGTTTGCTCACGATGTGTTCCTGCGCCGCCGACTTAGTGATAATATGTACATAAATCCGAAAACACGAATTTAGTGGCACATCCCATGATTCGAACCGCGGAACAGTTGGTCAATAGGCGGTTTGTTACCCACTGAGCTACCACAGTTCAATTACATCAACTGTAGCTATTTTACTCCACAAAATTAGGACGGGGGTGGAGGGAGGGTGTATGACGTGCATATCTGCTTGTCTTGGTTGGTGAATGTTTTTAAAAAAGGGTAAGGGCGCATTGATTCATTCCGACTGGGGAAGTACTTCCACCTCACTGATAACTGCAACCACATAACAACAATCCCAGGGAGGGTTGTTATGTTCCTGCAAGTCAGTGAGGTTACCAGTAAGCTCCGAAGCAGTCGCTGTGTTTGCAGTAGGGATGGCAAGTTATAAAAGCAGCAGCATTCGGCTAATCACTTTACATCAGGAGAGCGTTATGCGTATATGCCTCCCGACGTTGTAATCAAAAAAGATTAGCGGGAAGAATTATAAATTGTTTTTAAATTTCTATAGGATGACATTTAAATCTATCTCAACAACGGCATATGAGATACTTTTACGTTTATTTAAAAAACATGAAAGGTTACCTTTATACCTACAACGTTATCAAGGTTTCACGCATCCGCGTAGGTTTTTCTATTTTCTTTCTATTCTACTTTCTAACTGTATTTATAACAAAGAATAAATAAATATGCCTACTCTTTTTCAATTCACATGCCAAACTCAGTGGCAGAAGTAAAACAAAGATAGATTTCTATTCCATAGAGATCAATGTAAGCATGACCTTTGTCATTTTTATATACGACTAAGACAATCAAGCGTACGGCCTGCCTGATTGTAAGTAGTTGCCATAGCCTATGGACATTTGCAACACCAAGGGTGTCAATCATGCGTTACCCATACTGTAAAAACCTCTTTACGCCTACCTTGAAGAATCCTATGCTGTAGTCCCTTGGGAAAACCTCGGCTAGGGGTTCATTCCACAATTTGAGAGTTCTCATTTGTACCGTCCTTATACTGTACACAAGTAGTTACCATTGGGATTTAAGCCTGTATATCATTTACTAGCGAGCTGCCCCAGCTTCGCACTGGTAGATACCTAGTCCGGCCGTAAGTGCTGTTACAAATGAATATGCATTTATTTTGTCTAAAAATCTATTCGAAATAGCCACCTTTGGCTTTGATACAGCCCTTTAAGGCGACACATCGAAAAATTAGACCGACTTTCATCGAATAGTATAGGCTAATGACTAAACTGACGGATCTAAGATTTTAATATAAATAACTTCATTTCTTTATCTTGAATTTGCTTGCTCAAATACGCGATTGTGTAAAATTGATTCGATAATAATTACTTTCGAAAACACCTCCTGAAATTCATTATTTTTGAAATTACAACGAAGTTGTTCTGTTTATACGCTTCAAAATTACTTAAATCTATTAGTAATATCTATGTTTATAATATGGTTGCTGCATATTTTGATAAGTGAAACATGAAATTTTTTTTAAATATTTTAAGTTTCTGACGATTTCTAAGCGATCACATTCGTCTTGGGTGCTACGTGTTTTCGATCTTATTGTGCGGTAATGAGGATTATAAACGCGTTGACTAACTACATCCAGCCAGTCCGGCTGCAGCCCGCTTCGAGGTAAGACCTATGTCGACTGTCTGCTCGAGCTCGCTCCATTAACATCGCGACACCGAAGTTTTTATAATTAATAGTTGTAAATATTCAATATTATAGTATTTAGCGTAAGTGTATTATTATTAGATATAAGTAGGAAATAATATTATAGGTTTATATATATTTATTATACTGTTGGAATGGGGAACACTAAAAAGAAAATATATAGAATAAAAATACAAAGAAAATGTTCGTAGAATGGCGGAGGCGAACAAGACAAGGTATTTATTTTTTTTAATTATTATATTCATTAAACATATTATAATAACATTGTGTAGACATATTTCTAGTTTTTAGAACAGTTCCTAGGTATGGTTGGCCCAAGCTATTTAATTTCTCTTCAAACTTTTTTTTAATTTTGCTTACTTATTAACTCTAAATAAAACTGCATTAAATAAGAGTTATTTTTTGCAGGAATAAACAGTAACATTTGATAATTGGTATACATTATCCACAGGCTGACCGCGTACCTATATAGGACGTCAAACTCCTATTATGTCCATTATAATCTGACCGAACTCCGACTTAGAAGTTGTACGTCGGTGGAGGTCAGGTTACGTTGGAAATTTATACCAATAAGGTTCGCGCTCTCAGCACATGGCAACCAGTGGAGACTCTTTATTTCTTTGTATTAAAATAAAAACTTATAAAATAGAATATTTTTGCTGTTTTGTTTTTTAGGAGAAACTTACTAAATAAACATATTCCACTAGAAGAATCACTACTCGATTTATATGCTACTTTAACGTAAGTGTCATACGGGACGACAAACTAAAAAAGGTTAGTTTACGTTGGAAATTTATCCAATCAGAAGATAGAAAACCAGTGGAGGTTTTTTTTTTTTTTTTGTATTAAAATAATTAACCAGTAAAATAGTATATTTTGATAGTTTTTAAAAAAAACTCGGTATGTTTCATGTTAAAGAAGCGAGCGAGGTGTGTAAGTACCGAGTCATGTGGCGCTCACGAGGGATTTAGCGTGAAGATATAGATAGATAGTATACTTATACCCATGGTACTTGTGAAAACAAATAATATTTACTATGAACCAACACTGAAAACACAAAAAAATCATCTATTCTATACATTGTGGTTAGTATTGAACTATTGTACGGATTAGATTTATTTTACAACATCAGAGATGGTCCTGGTTCTTTCTTCTTGAGAGTTTAATAAATAACAAGGAAACGTACAACAATACAAAACACAGAGTATACATAAGTAAAATACAATAAATGTTATACTGAACATTATACTGAAGTTAAAGTTATGAAACAGCAAGAAAATCATTTGTCACATGTTTTTTTTAAATATGAATAGATTATAAAATCTATTTGTATATATGTATATTAGGGTGTCCCTTATTTTTCAAAGTTTTTATTTTCTAACGCATAGGTCTTAGTTTTGTTCATTTGCTTTTAAAACACTCGGAAATTAATTTTTAACTTATTTGGATTACGATAATCCGTGCCGAATTACATCGAAACATGTTCATACAAGTTGCGCGGCAGTGCCGCACGTACTCGCGGTATTCATTTGTTCAAATTCAAAGTCAAAATCTTTTTATTCCGTAAAAATGGCTACATTTGTTTGGAATCGTCACAATTTTTTTCCCTACCGTGCAGTTTATGACTAGGTGAGCACTGATAAAAATACTGCCAAAAAACTCAGGCATCCCTCTTTTGGTATCCAAACAAATTTACATATTTTGTTAATTACATTATAATTGGATCGACTCACTCCCAGGCATTTTTATCATTAATATAGTCAGATACTTTATAATATGCCCTGCTACACAATTTGGCTTTAATAGTAGTTTTAAATTTGTTTATTGACAAATCTCTTAATTGCTGGGAAGTTTGTTATAGAACCGTATACATTGCCCCATAAAATAATTACTTGTTTTGTGGAGACGGCTTGCATATAACACAAGATTATGCTTATATCTAGTATTTATGCTATGAGTATCACTCTTTTTACAAAATGAGTCTATGTTTTTATGGACATACAAAAGATTTTCATAGATATATTGCAATGCGACTGTTAAAATATATATTTTTTTTGAATTTTTCTCTAAGGCTCTCCCGGGGACCAAGTTTGTAGATAGCTCTTATGGCTCTCTTTTGCAATAAAAAGATGGTGTTAATATCCGCGGAGTTACCCCAAAGAAGAATTCCATATGACATAATACTATGAAAGTAGCTGAAATAAACTATTCTAGCCGTATCAATATCAGTGAGCCGTCTAATAGTTTTCACTGCATAAGCTGCAGAACTTAGTTTTCCTGATATTTTTTCAATTTGTGGGCCCGTTTGTAGTCTGGAGTCAATTGTTATACCCAAGAACACAGTTGTCTCCACAGAGGCTAAATTAGTTCCATTAACATGTACATTGGTAGCCACCTGTCATTTAAAAGCAGATTATTAACACTAAACCAAAGAATAACTTTAGTGAGAGCATCGTTAACTTTGTCATAATTACCTAACCGTCTATTAATTTTGAATGTCAGTTATTCTCGTGATTAATACGTAATGTTTTAACTTTTATAAGATGGCACTGGAATTGAGAAGCAATAAATCAAGTATTTTCTTAGTTGGAGACGTAAATTATCAAATAATAGGCACAAAATTACAGTCTAACCGTCATGTTCTTCCTGTACTTTTTTATAAAATTCGCGAAGTTAAATTGACTGTTAGTGAAAGCGCATACCTAGTCATTCGAGAGTGTATTATGTTTAGGGAAAAAGCTAGGATCCCTACCAGAGATATACCTAACTGTGTAAAATAACTTGTGAATCTTCACCAGGAGGGAGTTGCAAAAAATTTCCAAAAAAATACAAGATGTTTACAAGCGCCGTGAGGACTTTCAAAATAATTTAGATAGTTTATTCGATATAGCACACGCTGATACTTTAGAACGGATTACAATAGAAGAAGACAAAATATTTATATAAATAATTCAGGATGTTTAGCAGGCGCACAAAAAAAAGTTAGCCGAAAAAGAAGAAAGGACCAAACAGAGAAAATTAAAAGAAGAGAAAAAAAGACATGACCAAATGTGTTACGAGGAAGGAAGACTTTATCACGCCTATGTTAGTTGCAGATTTAGATAGATCGCAATTAAGCATAAGGGATTTTGTCTATATACACCGGGCTGTAGTAGAAGCACTAGATTTTAGCTGTGATGATTTACCGATAAACAAATCGTCTATCAACGCATTAGCACTCAGAGTAGAAAAGATAGAGCGGAATCTATAAAATCAGATTTTCAAAATAATATGTCTAAAATGGTGACCGTTTACTGGAATGGGAAATTGTTACCTGGTCTGGACGTGAGAAGCCCTAAATAAGAACGCCTGCCAATTTTAATTTCATTTAGAGAAAATGAACAACTTCTGGCTGTACCCAAACTAGAGAGCTCTTCCGGCCAGGATCAAGGTAAAGCTGTGTCAAATCGAATCAAAAATCCACCAAGTCACAAGCAGCCCTGATATCCCAATGTTCAAAAAATTTAGAGACGACTGGAAAACTATTAATCCTGCTGCTATTCAATCGTACACCGATATTGTCACACAACATTTTGGTAATACAATAATAAAAGAATTGTTGATATTTTATAATCAAGAATTACAAAATTACGTACGTGACGATTATCGGGAAGTAATTGAACTATCCATTATATTCCTAGGAGGAGATAATGAGAAAAAAATTAAAATCAGACCTCCTGGATCCTGGCGATGCATCAAGCAAGGTGGATGGCTAGAGCTATTTACTCTTTAAAAATATGTTTGTTGCAATCCCAATCCAAAATTAGCGCCAAGGATAAACGAGTACTTCAAGACGTTTGTTTATTCATAGCGGTTATATATATTACGTGAAATAGCTTGAATGTAGTCTGGTGGTGAAGGCACCAAATCAAGATTTGTGCTTATTAAAGAGGCTCAAGGAATAAAAATTAATTTTATAAATTATAATTTTATCAATTTATTTAGCTACATAACGGTTAGGGTCAAAAACAGCAATTTTTAAAATCTTAGTGATAATTGAATGTTAAATCTAAATATTTTCCATAAATTTATAAATCTATATCATTAGATGAAATTAATCATTATAATTTATTCTTTCGAAGGATACCCTAAAATATTGGTTGTGTTTTTTTCACATTTCGCTGATTGGATTCCAAGTGCTTGATAAATTTTTGGTAAAGGTTAAATTTACATTTAATGATCAAAATATACAATTTCTTTAACATTTAGGTACGCAATCTTTCAGTAGATACCTGAATGATATATTCGTCGATGTTAGGTATGACGCGTGAAAGTTGGGTAGATGCCGTATACCATTTTATGCACTAAAAGTCGCTAAAAGCTTGTAATAAAATGTTTACTCTTCGTGCTCTAAAAAAATAGCATTAAAGGTATAACGTAGAGGGGCTAAAGTGTGTGTTATAAGTTATAGCCCTTAACTTCTTTGTAAAGAAAAAAAATCCTGGAGGTCACATTATGTTAATGTGTTGCGAAAATTATATAAAAACTAGTAGTAATAGCGGGAATACTTTCTCTAATTCAATCTGATAATTTTATTTCTCTTATTTATTCGAAATGAAAAAATCCTGTGTTTACTCGGCGCTATCAGCCATTATGACACTCGAACATATGTGCCCGAATCAACAAATGGCCCGCTTTAGCCTCTCGATAAACAATGTTGTATTATGTAGCTGGTGTTTCATTCTTCTTAAGGGGGATACATGCCATCCAGTGGCGCCTCAAGGAATAAAATATCGTATCATAGCGTGGAAGATAAACATTATAAAGTCCTGTGTTGCGTGTGTTACAAATACAATAACGTACTTTTACGTCATTAAACCAACAATTGAAATGTTTTGCTTTCGTTGTTATAGGCATAATTGCCAAAAACGGCCTCTTTTAGCACTTTTGCTTATAACAACGATAGTGGAATATTTTGAGTGTTGGTTTAATAACGTAAAAATACTTTACTATCTTCGTAATAAATGCAACATAGGATTTCATAATGTTTATCTTCTATGCTATGATATGATTTTTTATTCAATGAGGGCGCCACTGAACGAGACCTAAGTAAGAACAACATAGATACCGAGACATGTTAACTTGTAGAGATATAAACATAAAACGATGTCATTGATTTCTCTTTCAATAAACTTTTAAAAGTGAATACGTTTCTGTAGTTTTTTATTACTATTATTACTATTGTTTTCCGTCTAGCTTAAATAAATATGTTTGGTTCAGTATGTATAAAGCTAAATAATAATTAAATCAATATTTTTTATTAAATATTGATATTATAATTTTTTTTAGGTGTGACGCGACTCCGTAGCTTTTCTGTTCGTTTGCATTGACTATACGTTGACCTCAGGTTACCTATTAGGCGCTAATTTCAAATTTTACAAATCGAGCGTAGAGTGTCACTTGAGGGGCGCGGGGTGATTGGGCGGAGCCATTTTAAAGCTTCACGATCGAGGTGTCGCCTTAATCTGTCTGGCCACGAATTTATGGATTTACGTGCTGTTTCCATGGGAAATTTAGCCACTGCTTGCTCCAGAGATTTCTCAAGAGACACAATGTCGACGTGTCGTATCGAGCAGTCCTCTAAAACTCACCATAATTTGTAGTCTAAAGGGTTCAGAGCTGGGCTAGACGAGGGCCAGTCTTCAGCTTTTATAAAGTCCGGAACGTTGGTTTCGAGCTAGGCATGGGTAGTTAGTGCCTTCTAGGTGCAGAGTCCTGTTGGAAAGTCCACGATACATTTTAAAAAGTGTATTGCTGAGAGGTTTTACAACATGATACACTTTGGCTGAAGTCTTAACTCCTTTTTCACAAAAATGAAGCTTAGTGCCTCCTTGATTAGACCCCCCACCAAACCATTACAGACGCAGGATAGTGACAACGTTGTCCTTTTCCTTGCGCGGCGTTTAGAACTGTTTACGTACACTTTGTCATATTGCTTGTTGTAGCGCTCTTCAATCGTGAAAATTTTTTCATCAGTAAAAAGGATATTTCTGTGCCTTTCACCTGTGTATCCAAACAGAAGGCATATTGATCGATCCACTCTCATCAACTGTAGGGATTGATTTAGGGCATGTCCTGTATGTTGACGATAAGCACCTAGCTTCATGTCTTGTTTTATTATACGTAACAGAGTCCTAGAGGGAATCTTCAGTTATCGCGATAAGATTTTTTGTTTGTTAATAGGGTTTCAGCAAATTCTGGCTTTAATAGCATTAACAGCCTATATAGTTCTAGCTGCACGCGGTCGCCCTGATCTTTTAAGATCTTCATCAGATGAAGTGTTGGTATATCTGTCGAAAGTACAATATTCGAATATACGGCTGATACCAAGCTTTTGAATTGACTTGAATATGACCGATGGCTCCATACCCATTTTGTGCAAGGTAATCACTTTAATCCTATTTTCTTATATACCCCATTTCATATTTTAAATTGATAATAAGCACAAAATAAACGGTGGGAAATCGAAAGAATTTTTTAACATAATAAACGCCTTCCAAATTCAAAATAATTAAAGAGTTGAAAAAAAAAGAAAAGTTTCTTTGCAGCAGTGTACGGCCAGACTAGTTATAAAAAGATGAAGTAGTGTTTTATGAATGGAACGTAACAACAATTGCTTAAGAAACTATTCAGGTGGATAAGAATTAATTTCATGGTATGAATGTCATCGTCGTTTGATTCTACCCGTGCTTTTATTAATTAACTTGGATAAAAAACAGCTACTGTGACTTAATTATAATAGTTAGACATATAACCTCGCATGTTTTTTTTTTGTGGATAATGATGAGTACTATAAACATGCTATACATTAGTTTATGCATCATCAATAGCTTTTCAGCGCATTCTTAATAATGATTTTGCAGGCAAATTTTGAATACCTTGAGTTATCAAATGAGTAACATCTGATTGTATGGAGAAAGGCTATTAGTACTTACTATTGAATGCGAAGAAGGTAAAGATAATAGTATTTGAAAAAGCAGAAACCAGAACCAATGTAAGAATTACGGTTGATGACGAAGTGTTGGAACAAGTGAATGAGATTGTATATCTTGGATATGCTTTCAGCAGCGAAAGACAAGTGAGTGCTGGGAATAGTGTGAATGGAGCGTTGGGAAAACTTCTTGGCAGCAAAAGCTTGAGCGAGAAGGTACAGCTCGCTATAAAAAATGCAGTGCTGGTCCCAACGCTTACTTATGGAAGCGAAAGCTCAGTGTCTAGCAGAGAGAATATGAGTATGAGCGCTGCGCAAAATTTGTGGCGTAGTAGTAGATGGTTGTAGGAGCCGAGGAAGGCCAAGAAAAACCTACTATGACCAAATTAACTGTGTTTTATCAGAATGTGATATCAGGAGCCTTAGAAACCGGCTAATGTGCATAAGAAGAGCAATTAATGCTAAAGAAGAGAGTGAGGTTTGTAAGGATCGAGTCATGTGGCGCTCGGTTCTCTCTGCGTACCTCGCAAGAGATTTATATAGATATATACCTTGAGTTATTATCACAATGTTCGTAACAGGATTCCCTAATGTTTTGAAAATAAAATATAGCCTATGTTACCCGATGATAATATAGCTTTCTATTTATGAAAGCTATATTATCATTTTCAAAATCAGTTAGGTATTTTTAAGTAAATCCATTACATACAAACACACAAAAAATTAAACATTGTCTCTATATAATATTTGTGTAAACTGGCTTTACCAAATGTATAGTGAACTTTACACAGATGGTCTTGAAGTGAAGGGTAAAACGACAGGGTTTTGCAGCGCCATTGTGTTTTATCAATGCCTGTTCTACGCATTAATAAAACACTTGCAAACTTGCTACCTTGCAAGTGCAAAGATTGTCCATTGATTGATAAGATGTGAAAAATATTCATATTTTTTTTAAAGCACTATAAAGCTAGGGCTCCTGTCGTCACCTGGTTACAAAATACGGTCAATTTGGTCGTGGTCAGTGAGTTTGTGCTAGTGACTAGCGAGGACTTCTTCAGCTCCTACATCTACCCACTTGGCAGCAAGTGTGCATGAAAATAGTTGTGAATGTTGAATAAGCGAGGTATGTAACGACCGCGTCTTATAGAACTCGGTTCCTTCGGCCTACCCCGTGAGGGACCTGGGGTAAAGATATACATACCTACATACATACCCAAAACTATTATTTTGATTAAACGATAAATACCCACATAAAACATTTCTATAAAATGATTTCAATTATCAGGTCTTAAGACTTAAATATAAAAAAGTAGACAATTACAATATATATTTTATTACCTTTCCCTAGAACGGAAAGTTAATAAAGAAATAAAAATTCTTCATTCGACATCGGACACTTACGGCCACTTGGCCACGTCTTACATATTTTTAAATATAATCTTAGTGTATCTTATTCAATTCTCTAATTTTTTAATCTGCTAGCATTTCGGAAATTACCAATGGCGAAGAAGAAATGTCTAAAGAAACGTGCCAACATAGGTCTCTTTTAAAATTGTAAATTAGATATTACAATAAAATCACATCAGCATATTGGTAATGATATCAAGTGGTAGAATTAAAGAGTATTAAGGAAAGGTTGGATACACATCGTTGCCTTACCGTATAAGCACTTCAACACTTAGATGTACCGATAGTCAATTCGCTGGAGAGACTGTAGCACCGCCCATGACAACTCAACGGAATCAAAGGCCTTGTCACATACGTCAAATATAAGGGCAGATTATACTCCTCAGTCTTCTGTATAATCTGTCGGAGAGTATGTACGTGATCGACAGTGCTAAAGCATTTTCGGAATCGGGTTTATTCGGGAGACTAGAATTCATGGAGTCCGCGTGCAAGACGGTTTGCGATGACTCTCGAAAACAGTACATTAACGCGGCTCAGAAACGATATCGGCCTACAGTTCTTCTTAAGGTTTTATCGCTCTTTTTGAAGAACAAAATGATCAGGCTTCTGCTCTTCCCCACCAGTGTTTCACCGGAGTGTATGACGGAATTCAATAGCCTCCGTAGTACTACAAAAATTGGCTTTCCAACCGCTTTGAAGCTCCGTCGTAATTCCGTCTTCACCCAAAGGTTTCCCATTTTAAAGCTGTTTAATAGCCATACGAATCTCGTACAGACTAATGTCCGGGATATCTTCAGTATAGTGTTGGATCGTTAGCATCGCTAGCATTGTTGCCCAGTTGTAACGACGATGTATATCCGAGTACAGGATTACGAAACCGATCCAAGTGCAAAAAGGTGTAAGACAGGACGATGTTATATCTCCGAAAAACTCTTCACCGCACCGCTTGGAAGATATCTTCAAGCTCTTGGACTGGAAAGGATACAGTATAATCATCAATGGCTAATACATCACTCACCTCTGACTTGCTGACGATATAGTTCTCATGGCGAAGTCGCTACAGGAACTTAGCGCTGTGCTCGACGACCGCAATAGTGTTTCCAATCAGGTAGGTCTCAAGATGAACATGGATAAGACTAAGATCATGTCGTATGCCCATGTTATACCTATGCCGGTTACGGTTGGAAGCACATAGCAATGTAGAAAATTGAAGATTAAAACGATGTATTGAACAAATTTGTTAGCAACAACTTATCACCTCAGGCTGCCCCGTATGTTGGTTTTCCACCTTAGCATAAACATAAAAATAATATTATAGTGGAATGAACTTTAAACTCGTACAATAATCTTGTATATTGTTCAATCAACTGATAACTTTAGTATAGATAATTAAATTTATTAGGTCTCTGTACCCCAAAATAAAATAACAAAACGGTCCCTTATAAGACCACTTACTTGTATTTCTATCAGTTATTCTGGCATTTAACTTTATAACTACTACACATTCAAACTTGAAATTTGCATCTTCTTCGTGTTATCTATCCCATTTCCTAATTCAATAGGATTGGCAGGATTAAGTCTAAGCCTAAGGATTTGGTGAAAATACCAATTTTTACATGAATGCCCTCAGACCTCCACAACCCTTTGGGAAACCAGTTCTTTTTTAGGTTAGGTCACACGTCTTTCGTAATAGAATTTCCTTCACCTCTGAGTGAGTGATAAATATGTACATAAATCCGAAAACACGAATTTAGTGGGATATTCCTCTGCCAGGATTTGAACCAGGGACCTGTTGGTTAATAAACCGGTTCCTTATCTACTGGGCTATCATTGGTCTTTAGGGCACCTGCATAACCTTATATAGAGGTCATGCAGGCGCCCTAAGGACCAGTGATATTCAACATAAGAAAAGTCATTTTTCCCTTTGGGTTGAGAAGGTCTGACGGCAGGCGCTCCATATCAGAATCAGTATCTTTGGCTAGGTAGCCAACCCCGCCAATTCTAATGGATTTGAAACCGAACGACGCTAGAATGAAGAAGATGACTGATACTCCTTGTAAAGCAGTGATGGCTTAGTGGATGAGAACTCGCCTCATGATCAACTTAATTCGTGTTTTCGGATTTATGTACATATTTGTAATTATCACTTGCTCGGCGGTGAAGGAAAACATCGTGAGGAAACCCGCAAGTACAAGGAATTATATTTCTAAAGATGTCCGACCTAGCCTAAGAAAGAACTAGTTTTCCTTCCAGGTTATAATAAAAATTATAATAATTTATTTCATACATAATAACAGCACATTATAACTATATAAATTATTCACATACGGTACTATAATAGTAATAATACAGCACAGCTAAGTGCACGTCAAGCATATAACACTTTGACCCTTATGCTGTTCTTATGCAGCATACTAGAAGAGTTACCAACACCCTTCGAGCATAAAGCATGACCTGCTCCCAGCCGTGCTACAAGGACTACGAAATATGATGTAGTTATAGTTATTTAATTCGGTGTGTGCCATCTGAAGTTATAGAGGTCTGACGGCAGTCGCTCCATGTAAAATTCAGTATCTTCTCTACATCTTTATATACCGGGATTACGAATTGGAATAATGCTACGAAAACGAAGGAGATACCTTTTGTGTTGCAAGCGCACGTAGTGATGGTAATGAATTCATAATAGATGCATCGTATGTTTGTTTGTATAAAAATCTATTTGTGATTCCTAGAGTAGTTTAGTAGTTATTGTCGTTGGCGAACTTAAAAGTAATTTCACTTATTTGTCGTCACAATGTTTCAACAATTTTCTTATTCTTAATATTAAATTAAACAGCGGCAATTTCCAACAATGTATCACGTAACAACAACAAACATAACTCAGTTCAACAGTTAAGTTAGTATTGTAATAATAAACTTTGTCGCAGACAAAATTGTACATGAAAACTTCGCTTCTTAAATTGATGAAATCTCACAGGAGTATAAATTACAACAACTGCAAACTGCACTTTGTATTGTAAAGTAACTGAATCTTATAAGTGCCTTATTCCGAAACAAAATATTTTTTCCATAAGAGACTTTTTAGGTGCATTATAATATATACGTGAATTATAGTATCCAATAGGGTTTACTATTTAGGTTTCTTATAAACGTATTGCTTTTGCTAGTAAGGTTAAATAAAATATATATCCAGTGTACCTAAGATGACTGTTACAATTTTTGACAAATCGCTTTCTTGAAATGACTTCCAGTTAATTAGGAAAATTTTATACTTATTTTTTCACAGTTCGAAAATGCTGTTTTGACTCTTAATTTTATCTCATTGAGAATAAGGTCTATCAATGTAAGATTGTAGTAAACTGTCTGCTTTATAATAATAATAATATTTTATTTCAGATTCACATCCATAATTATTAGTTACAAAGGTACTTATTAAATATGTTAGTACATTAAAAAGAAGAAATATCATATAATAACAATAAAATTAATAACTGACAATATTGGTGTATTACACCCGCACTGGCTATCCGGCAACATGCAGGTGTATCCAGTGTCGCAGTAATGGAGAGTCCCACCTGTCAGCCCACACGCTCAGGAGACCGTTGAGACTGCCGCGCACACGACTCATGAGCGAGGCGCAACGCTTCCTTATAATAGCATGGACGCCATCAACACGCGCCTCCGTCAACATGCCGGACGCGCTGCAGCGCCTCGGCAGCCCCATCAGTGCCCTGAACGCGTTATTATATTGTACACGCAAAGCGCTGTACGTCCTCTGCGTATAGTTAACCCAGAGACCGCAAGTGTAAAACGTCTGGCAATATGCTTTAAATAGCGTTACTTTGACATGATCAGTGCAGTGCGAGAATCTCCGGGCCAGCATATTACTGCGGACAGACAGCGCCCTATGCTCCCTCTCAATGTCAACGTTGTCTGAGAGATCCTCAGTCACCCAGTGACCCAGATACTTAAATTTTGTCACTCTACTAAGTAGCGTACCGTTAAGCGTTACTACCGGCACGTGTGAGTAGTTCTTACTTCTCGCCTTAAAAACCATTAATTCAGTTTTCTTAATGTTGTATCTGAGCCCATGGGCGACCGCATACGCTTCACACATCGATAACAGTTCTCGCAACGCCTTGATTGACGGGCTCAGCAGTACCGCATCGTCTGCATAATTAATATTATTTATGCACACTCCATCAATGTGACAGCCAATTTTAGCACTGCTGAGCTCGCCAATCAGTCGGTTCACATACAGGTTAAAGAGTTTAGGCGAGGTCAGTCCGCCCTGCCTCACGCCGCACTCCAACCCGTACGCCTCCGAGTACGAGCCAGCCCATCTAACTCGGTTGTTTTGATGACCGTACCAATACTTAAATATTGATACAATCTCTAATGGTACGTTAGTCTCTGTATACATCTTTTCCCACAACAGGTCATAACAGACGAGGTCGAATACCCTGGACAAGTCCAGGTAACACGCGTATACAGGCGTTTTACGGGATGTGTAGTATTGAACAGTCTGTTTGAGACACAATATCGCACTTTCTGTAGATAGCCCCGAACGAAAGCCAAACTGAGCATCGTGTATCTCTAGAGATTGATCTAAGTGTTTATCAAGCAGGCTGTCCAATACTTTTGCTATTATCGTCGCCAAAGATATAGGTCTATAGTTAGCCAAGTCCGAGACATCGCCGGTTTTATTTTTTATAATAGGTACTACTATGGTATACATTAGGTCGTCAGGTAGGAACGAGTGACTGAGACAAACATTGAACAGGTCCGCCAGGACGCGCGACACGTGCACACCAGCGTGCCGCAGATGCTCGATACTGAGGCTATCGTGTCCAGGTGACTTCCCTCTCGCCATATTATTTACAACAGAATCAACCTGCTCAGGAGAGAACTTAACATTGAGTTTCTCAGCATCAAGCATCTGCGTCACACAAGGAGCCGACGACGGCCCGCGCGGCGACACTACTTTAAAGTGGCGCTGGAACGCGCTCGCTATCTCCGTCGCACCGTGCACGCCGGCGGCACTCACCGGCAGGCTCGGCTTAGGATTCAATTTGTTCGTGGCCTTCCAGAATTTATTGAAGTTCTTATTGTTATGGTGTTGAGCAATAATATCCATTTTTATTCGTTGCTCATTACTTTGACACCACTTTAATTTGGTCTTAAATATTCGCCTCGATTCACACATATCACTATATACCCGGCCAGAGGTAGGTTTATTGTATGAGAGCCAAGTGTGAAAGCGAGACCGAGCCGTCGTGTGCGCATTTCTGACGTATCTATTCCAGCCGACAACATATTTACGTTTTCGATGATTATGTTTGCGTTCATTACAACTGAGACTGGCAGCTTCACTAAGAACCGTTATAAATTCTAAATACAATGAGTTTATTATCATTTTATGCTGATTATTTGTACAAGTTACGTGAACACAGCTTTCGAGCTCGTTTGGCAAAGAAATATCTTCTAATCGACTATTACACATCTGATAATAATTCTCAATCTGATGTAAATCTCGTTCCCCCCATGTAACATTATTATAAACAACACCTGGTATAACAGTTCTTGGTCATATTAGATTAAAACTACAATTTATTTGAAGTGGAAAGTCGTCAGACCAAAATGTGTCGTATAACACGGACGCACTAAGTACAGTTTCGCGCGCAGCGTTGGTAACCACGCAGTGGTCAAGCCATCGCTGACAGCTGTGCGCTTCACTTACGTATGTAAACGTACTAGGCGGTAACAAATCTAAATCAACACAAGACCAGGATTGCTCATCACAAAAGTTAATTAGTTCACTAACAAAAGTCTCACCTGGATGTGCGTTGAAATCGCCCAAAATGTACACACACTCCACGTCATTTGACTCCACAATCGAACTTATTTCGCCCAAACACTCAGTAAATTCACATAGGTTGTCACTGTTATCTGTTGGCATATACACTGATATCACTATTAAAGAACGCTTGTCGAGTAAAATCTTAATAGCAGCGAGACGCACTGAGCTACACGGTATGACCGTCACTGCATGAAATACTGATTTTCTATACAGCAGAGCCACACCACCGTACGGCCTCCCTCGCAGTATACCGCCTGATGTGTCCACCGCAGAGTTACCAGTATAACCAAAATCACTGTCAAGGTGGCCCAGCATTGGTATATCGTGGGGCATAAGCCATGTCTCCTGTAGTGCAATAATATCCGCTTTCTGGCAAAGTTTTCTAATGCACTCCGTTGATCTTATTACATTCTTATAATTAAAAGTTAATAATCTGATAGTATCGTGGTTCATTTATCTAACATATTATTTTGTTTCTCGGGTTCTGTGGTCTGAGTATTGTAATTTTCAAACTTATGTCTAAATGCAATAAAACGACGGTAGGATATGCCACTGGGCCAAAAGTCTTCATTTAAAAACAAACTTAATTTTTGTTTCGGTATATATATTTTATAGGCATCATAGGCTTTTGGTATTTTCATTTTTTCCAGTGTAACACTTATATTACTTTTCCTTTGAATATACTGCATGATGCTATCTTGTGTTACATCTTTAGCCACATTGTAGATATATATAGGCATGTTAATATCAGCAGCTTTGAAATTGTCACACGCGTCCGTAGTTGCCTTTCCAATGTGTCCGGTAAAACGATTTCTTAACATTTTTCGTGTGCGATGGCATATTATAAGCAGGACGAAGCCACTTTCTTGTTTTACGATAAAATTATCCACGGTGATTTTTATTTATAAAATTATCATCATTATAGTATAAAGATACTAACGATATATTATAAATTTAATTTGATTCAGGCATTTAGTAATTATGGTAAAATAAAGAAAATCACATGCTCAGATACATGAATACAGAAAGCATTACATTTTGTTTGGCAATTCGAGGGTCCTAATGATTTTACTCGCATGATCATACCAACTTTGCAGAGACTTGTTATTGTCTATGGTGTTCTCCAAACTATCCGAACTGCAAACACTAGTCACATTTATGAAAAATGATTGTGTGAAGAATGCGAAGAAATTCAAAATAATAATATTTGAAAGAAGGAAAACCAGAGCGAATCAATTATTAGGTTTGATGATACAGTGTTGAAAAAAGTGAATGTGAATTGTATGCCATGGAAGCGCTTTTCGCAGAGATAGACAGTATACTGCTGATGTGAAGTGACTGTCGGGAACAATTTTATGGGTGCACTGGGAAAATTCGAGACAGCCGAAAATAAACCAGAAAGCACGACTAGCTGTACACAATGCGGAACAAATCCCAACGCTAACGTATGAAAGTTGGGAATGGTAGACAGAGCATGTAAGTAGGAACCTGCTCGAGATATGAGTATTGTGCAAAATTTGGGGCGTAATCTAGACGATGTAAAAAAGAGAGTTGATTTGAAAGCAAGTGGCGGTGTTAAGATAAGAAAAGGCATTGGTTTCAACATGTAGAAAGAATGACAAAAAACAGAAGTGTAGGGGTGCACACGCCAATATGATATCAGGAGCCATAGAAAATGGCGAGCATGCTTGAAAAGAGCTATGTATGTTAAAGAATTTCATCATAATAAAAGACCTTAAAGAATATGTAACATATTTAATTAAATATATTTATTTTAAATACTTCTTTAGTTCAGTTATCTAGAATTTGAAATAAGTATTTTAAATAATTTCTCTTACTTCTCTCTCTATTTGAGATAGTTTGAAATACACACGATTGTTAAAAATAGGTTTAACCAAAAGTAAAACGAGTTTTTTGTCTATATGTCTAACTACCACCTTTGGAACAACAACCTATCACACTGTGGTTCTTCCTGTCTGTGTAAAAACGTGGTTTTGTTGAAAGATGAGTGGAATAAAACGATATTAAATCATGAGGACCCTAAGTAAGGAAATAACTTCAAATTATAGAACATTTCATATAAATAGTAAATTCAAGCTGTTGAGAGGGTTCTGTGTTAGCAGCAGAAGAGGAACTGTTTGCGTTTCAAGGGTTCATATTAATCTATTACCGCTTCATTATGTGGCTATTATTTGTTTACTACCTGAATTTGTATGAACGAATTTTACAGTATGACCATGAGCACATCTAAGATGAAAATATGCTAATAATTCGAACCGCAGCGATAACTTGAAAAAGAAATGGAATAAGACTGCAGTGCCATGCTAAACTTAACGAAGGTAGTAAAAATTACGACACATTCGGGAACAAACGCGTTAGACTAAATATCGCGCTGTATTTTAATTGTCAGACCAATTTAGACTGTGTGTTCTTGCCGTTTTGTCATGTCTTTATGACTGAAAATGGCTACGTTTTGTGTACTTTTATTATTAAAATGGTAAGGGAAATTTACAACTGCAGTTATTTGGATTATTGTTAGTAGGATTAAATAACCAGTATGTTTATAGGATGCAATTCAGTGATCTGTTTGCATATTTATTTATTACACCAGTTTACATAAACATTTTATAAAAACAATATTAATGCATTTTGTAAACCACTGAGGTTTGACGAAAATGCAATAATATCACTACATCAAGACACAGTCATGTAATAATTACCTACAATGTAAAATAAGAATAATATAGAATAGTGCGTACTTAACTACAACAATGAGATTCATCGGTGACCGGGCAAGTACGTTCGAAGACATATATTATGATATAAATGAGTAACATAAATAATACATACACATACAATAAGCAACTAAGTATACGGTAAATATATATGAAAATCTAGGTCGAAATGTGATGCCGTATAGAATTGGTTACGTAATTCGGTATACGGCATCGCATTTCGATAGATATAAAGTGATAATAACGACAGGTTAACTAGCGCACTCAGGTCATTTATAACATAATTTATCACCGATCGCGCGGCAGTGTTTCCACTTTTTAAGACTAATTTTAAAAAGTTAGCTTATAATCATACAGTTACATACATACGTATACACAGCACAAGCTGTGTTTGCTACCTCCCACTAGATGGAGCAATGGCCTGAAATGTTTACGATAGAGCGGCGGGGAGGCTTATATCCAACAGTGGACAAATACGGGCTGAAATAGTCAAAAATATTGCTCAATGTCAGATTTTTAGCTTTGATCACATACTTGTAGAATCTCCATTTGCATTTAAGCTTTTTGGTGAGGAACGGCCCCTCAAATCGATTTATAGTCTATTATTTTCGACGAGAGAAAACAACGACGGTTAGAGCCATAAAATTATTTTATGTTGTACCCACAATCTATAAAAGATGAAGCCGCTTCACGTGGCTTACGTTGGTATTGAACTATCTAAAACGATTTTATTACAAAAGATATACGCGAAGCAGATAAGCTGAGGTATAAAGCTAATAAATATGTAAATAATTTTAAATTTGTTTTTTAAGCCCTTACCGTGCCAATTTTTAAAGAGTTTTTGTTAAGCTTTTGGGATTTAGGTCATTTGACTAATGGATAAGGATAATGGTTTCCGCGCACATGTATTTTTGCTTCGTACTCATTCGGTAAGTAAAGTATTATTTTCCGCTTACTTAGAGTGAATAGAAATTGGTACGATATTATGCTTAATTAAGGAAATGCCTTATTCTTAAAAATCGGCCAAGTGCGAGTCGGACTCGCGCACGAAGGGTTCCGTACGATTATCTATAAAAAATCGGCCAAGTGCGAGTCGGACTCGCGCACGAAGGGTTCCGTACTATTATCTATAAAAACGGCAAAAAAAATCACGTTTGTTGTATGGGAGCCCCCCTTAAATATTTGTTTTATTTTAATTTAATTATTTATTCTTAAAGTGAATATATAACTAAATATTCTGTGAATATTTCAAGCGTCTACCTGTTGCCGTTATCAATATCGAGCAAAAACGAGCAAAAAAATCACGTTTGTTGTATGGGTGCCCCCTTAAATATTTATTTTATTCCTTTTTTTAGTATTTGTTCTTATAGCGGCAATAGAAATACATCATGTGTGAAAATTTCAACTGTCTTACTATCACGGTTCATGAGATACAGCCTGGTGACAGACGGACGGACGGACGGACGGACGGACAGCGAAGTCTCAGTAATAGGGTTCCGTTTTACCCTTTGGGTACGGAACCCTAAAAATGACAGCATTTCACTCATACCCTTATGAACATACGTGTTGATATAAAATTTCCCTGTAGATTGTCTAATAAAACAATTTACTGTTATTTTTAATATAAAGATATTAATTTACGATATATTCCTAGGATAAATAAGTACGTGTTAATGTTAATAGTTTTATTTAATATCTATTCCTATTTACTTAATATTAACAGTACGACTTTTTTTAGTTTATACACCAATAAACACAAATTCATAAAATGTTTGAGGTATTTATTTAGAAATATTTGACTTCTAGAGCTATTTGTTATATTTGTTTCACTACCTATTCATTGATTTCATGAGATTTATTGAGGTGAGGGAGGTTCAGTCCTAATCGAGAGATTTCCCTAGATCGCACGTTTTGTAAGGACACTCTTTTGTAAAATAAAAATTGAAACTCTATCAGCAGCTTTTCTCTGCATCACTGTAATTGCAATTTATAATCTAGGTACATTGTTGGAACCATGTAAAGGCATATAAAGGCATATAATTAATTATTATAAGCTATATGCAACATATGGTCTAAATTAGGAATATGCAGATAGATGACAAAACTACTATAATTATATTAATAGGAAATAGTATGTAAGTTCACAACATAACATATCTAATACTAGAAAAACTATATTAATTGTAAGAAAATATGGTTATGCGTTCTATCATGTACCAGTTCCTAGTCTCCAAAATTAATATTATTATTTTCAGTATTCACAATCTATTGTTTGACATGTTGTCGTAATGACAATTGCACTTTTTTAACGAAACATATATCTTATATTACAAATATATCTAGAAATACTCGTGTACAAATGATCATATGGATCAATTGCACTTAACTCAATATTTTCTAGAATATTTGAAAAATATATATACAATGAGCTAAATACATATTTAGAAAAAAAAAACATTCTATGCAATGAACAAAAATGTTATCAACATAACAAAACAATAAACATGGCTATTTTTGATTTTTTAAATGAGATAATGACACAGATTGATGTAACATCGCCTTCTGCTCGATATTTTGTGACATGATGCAAGCATTCGATCATGTCAAACATTGTATCTTAATGAATAAACTCGAATCTTGTGGAATACGAGGCAATGTTTTAGGCTTAAACCAGCCATATCTAACTGATCGTCAGCAAATAACTGAAATTAAAAGTTTTAATCCTGTAACAAAATATGAACAAACATACAGATCAAACACACGTAACGTAGTGTATGGTATTCCGCAAGGCAGCGTACTAGGGCCGCTCCTCTTTATAGTAAATATTAAGGATTTACAACACATTTGGGATCCGGCCCGCTGTAAGGTTTGATCCCGCCCGCGAGAAATTTTGAAAAACCCCAATTAAAAAAAAATTAAGTACACTACTTATATATACTCATACGCAAGGCCGCGAACGTATTTGCATGCAAAAGTTTGGCCCACAACATGTCGAAGGTTGCCCATACCTAATTTACAAAGTGCTGTTAATCAACCCATGGCTCTATTTGCTGACGATAGCATGATAACCATAAAATGTAACAATATTAACGCTTATGTATCTGACATTAACACGTCACTAATATCTGTAATTCGATGGCTTAATAGTTATAATTTAAAAATCTATTTAAATAAAACAAATATAGTTCAGTTTAATCAAAGACCTAGTACCTCTTCTGACATTCTATTAGCATATCAAGACAATATTACTCGAATTAATGAATGTGATACTGCTAGATTTCTTGGTCTAATTATTGATAAAACGATGAATTGGAAAAGTCATAATGATGAACTAACAAAAAAAGTTAGCTTGGCGTGTGCCTTATATAGACTCTATTCTGCGGTCAATATTAATACATTGCTTACAGCATAATATGCTGGTCTTGTAGAATCTACGTTAAGATAGGGAGTTATTTTTTGGAATAACTCAAGTAATGTGGACATGGTATTTAAAGTGCAAAAACGGTGCCTACAATATATGTTCGACCTTCAAACTACTGATAGCTGTAAATCACTATTTGCAAAGCATAAGACTCTTATGCTCCCGTCGTTGTATATACTGGAGGTGGCACTATCTGTTAGAAGTTATTCGTAACTATTCCCTCAAGTAAAAGAGACAGTCATTCGAAAACTACGCAACAAAAATAGACTTTCGTTGCCGCCTGCCAAAATAACTATGCTGCAAAAGAGCATAATGTGGATGGCTCCAAAAATTTATAATAAAATCCCAGAAACCTACAAAGAACTAAGTGCAAATCTATTTAAATTGAGATTTAAAAGGTTATTGGCTGGCAAATGCTGTTATAACATAAATGAATACATGACTGGTAAATTTTAGCTGATTAATTCTGTATTATATTTTATTAAAATATAATTAATTATTAACATTAATGTTACGGTTGAAATTTGCTTTCTAATTGTTGTAATGTTGACATTATTATTATTAATTAGTAACGAAGCATATATTTGCATGCTATATCACAGCATAACATGTTGAATTAAGTTTTAAGCAGATCAGCATCCATTGTACACCTTTGCACCTATGTATCTGATGTATAACTTACACATGTTAAGGCAAATAAATTATCTTATACTCGTATTATCTTATCTTACCACTTTAGTGGCTTATAATGTCGATAGTCTTAACAGTACGTACTTAACGTTTACATTGTAAAAGATATACTAATTATATTTATCAGACTGCTCAGTAAGACAAAAAAATACAAAAAAAATATACAAATTACAATTATACTTATATAGTACAACTGTTCTAGAAAAATACAACATTGATATTTTATGTTTGACTGAGCATTTTTTAAAAAGTGTGAAATTTTATTAAGCATTTATAAATTACAAAATAGTCAGCTGCTTTAATAGAGCTTTTTTATACCTCTAAGGTATAAAAAATCAAGCAATCAGCCTGATGGTATGCAGTTACTGTAGTCTATGGATATTTGCAACATCAAGAATGTCACTCATGTGTTATCGACCCTAAAAAAACCTCTTCACGCCTTTCTTAAAGAATCGCAGGCTATAGTTCCTTGGGAAAACGTCAGCTGGTAGTTCATTCCACAACTTGAGAGTTCTCGGAAGAAAACTTCGCTGGAACCGCACAGTATGCAACCATTGGTTCTAGTGTGTGAGGGTGAACTGCCCACCGTCGGCGAGCGGTGTGGTTGTAAAAAGAAGCATCATATCGAACAGTTCTTCAGAATCTAACCCTTTGTACAATCGGTAGTACACACAAAGGGAGACTAAATCTCGCCTTAAACTTAAGGGCTCTGTATATCGTCTGTAAGCCTAGGAGCACCGACAATTCTCACAGCTTGACTCTGAACCGAATCACAAGGTCTTAGCTGATATCCAGGTGCATCCGCCAAAAGTTGACTACAGTACACCATATGCGGTCTTACTTGAGAGTTGAGCACACCAAGTTTCTTGGACGCCAGTTTGACCTTCTCCTCCAGGCGGTTCCGGTATTGAACGTCGCTGGAGATCTCAACAACTAGAATCCCAATGGTTTTGGCGCTAGAAAGTGTTATGTTCTGGTTCTGGAATTAAGGAACCACAGCAAATAGAGTTTTCTTAACTTTAATGCATCTATTGGATAAGAAGCTGGCAACCCATTGGTATAAACCATCGGGCAACGCATACGATGGCAACTTCGATAGAGACCCCGATACCAGACCCGATCGAACGCCTTCGTCATATCTAGGCCGACTGCCAATGCCTCACCTATGACTCTCATTAGCAGAAATCTAGCGGTGTATAGATACACTAGAAGATCACCAGTCGAGCGACCGTGATGGATATGTGTGCGTTTATTATACGCTCCAACACCTTTGAGAGAAGGAAGGTTATGGTAATAGGGCTGTAATTCGACGGGTTTGACCTATCACCCGTTTTGGGCACCGGGTGCACATTAGGAGTCTTCCATGAAGACGGGAGTTGCCTAATGAAGGACAGCACGAAAAGGCGCGTTAATACAGAACACGAATCGGGAGCACACAGCTTCAGCACCGCAGCCGTTAAACCGTCTGACCCACTCGACTTATGAATATAGAGAGAGAATAATGCCCGCCGGACATCTCACTAGGTAATGGAGTTTCTGGCATTGTGCTATTGCACCATGGTATGATAGGTAACACAGCTCCCCAGTCATTCATATTCGAGTTAGAAGCGAAGAGTTTACCGAGTAAATCAGATTTCTCTTTGGCGCTATGGACCAAACTACGGTATACGGTACGGTATGGTAAAAGCAACCTGCTTAAGAAGATTGACTTTTCTACAATGCCCGATTAAATCACAGTAGCTTTTTGACTCTCGCAGTAGCTACTAGGCGATTGGAATGTAGCATTCCATGCTATCTAATACGGGTACGATGCGTAGAATTCACGCAATCCATTCAAGTCTGTTGTCCTACAGTGCCATACGCGACGACATTCGGCAGGCCGAGGTAGCTCACGTCTGGTGCAGGGCACTTAGACCAGACGCGAGTCACCTCGGCCTGCCGGCTCTGACAAACCAAGCGGCGCCTCCACTGTTATGAGATGTTATAGTCATCCAAATGTGTGGTCAGCAGAAGGTCCTGTAGAGAGCTCGCATGGTCCGCCACATCTGATATTCTTGTGGGAGAATGAACCTGTTGGAAGAAACCATAGGCCAAAGGAAATTGATGAGTAGATCATCCCGCGTAATCAGTGCACCGAGAGCCAAGCCAATCGGCATGGTGGGCATTAAAATCTCCCAAAATCACTAACTCCGCGGAGGGATACTGTTCGATAACTATCTGTCGCCATTTGCAGGTACTCGAATAAACGAGCTGTGCCTGAATTACCGCTATGGTATCAGTAAAGGTACGCATAGATCCGAGAGTGGCCACCATGATCCATACGCACCCGTAATACCGACAGGTCTCTGTCTTCAAGATTGGGCAGAGCGGTTTATGCGGTTTGCTGACGCGGGGGTCGTCAGTTCCACCTGTTGGAGCAGCCATGTCCACCCTGGTCTCCATCTCCGGCACGGCCACTGCAACAGGGGCTTTATATAGGCTTGCAGCGGTTCAGGCTTCCGAGGCGGAGGTTAAGTATTCCCAGAGTTCGGGAACCCTACAGACCCTCTTCCAGTTTTATGATCTCTCTGCGGTCTTCATTGTACTCGTGGTATATATTATACTGCTAAGTGCAGTTCAAGGTTTCGCTAATCGGGTTTCGGTCAATTCTTCAATTAACAGCATTAACAGCCCTTGTGTAGGTATTTATTACGCCGAAATATGCCTCGGCGCCTACGAATAAATACTCGGCGCATAAAAATATAACATCGACTTGATAGCCTATCTGGTCGACATCTTATTAATTGATTAGTTTAAATAGATGACGTCTGTCTGTTATTTAACCTTACTATATAAGTTTGTTACATGTTCCTGGAAAGGTCAACGTTATTCAACCATGTCTACGTGACGTAACAGTGGTAATCCCGATAACCTCACGCAATCCACAAAATCATTCAGCCGTGACGTAACCGCGTCAACGTCACGCAACTGACAACATCACACAACTATGACGCAACAGAACTCGAAGGCATTACGCCGACGTCACCACTGTTACGCCCGCGGACTGGTTTGGACTATCTTTTCCGAAGAAAAGACACAATAATCCTAAATATGGCAACTTTCTTTATTATCAGAAGTGCGATTACTTATCCCAAGATGGTATCGGTTGTATCGTCTGCAAGCTCCTCATCAGTAATGTACTAAAGATAGAGTGTGACGACGAGGGTTGCAAACCATGTGTAACATTTTGTCCCTACTTAGCAAAATCCTTTAGTTGCCCAATCATTAAACTATTAAATTAACTAATTAAATATTCCGAATATTAATTTTATCTTTTGAATAGTTTTAGCATTGAACAGTTTAGTATAAAGCAAGTCACGTTCACTACCTACAGAATAGTTCAACAACTGCAACCTGTCCACTAATACATTGTTATATTTAATAGGTTTGTTTATGGTCAGCGGTCTGTACAATGTATTAGTGATCAGTTTTGGAACTTATAACTAGTCTGGCCATAAATACTGTTACATAGAAACTTGAATTTTTTTCATTAATGTAATTATTTCGAATTTGGAAAGCCTTTATTATGTTAAAAACCTTTTACCGTCGTTTACATATTTTTTTCGTGTTCATTATCAAAATACAATATGGAAGAGGGTGTTAAAGAAAATAGGATTGCAGTGTTTGCCTTCCGTAAAGTAGGTATGGAATGGATGAAATGACGTAAATGTGACGGACAGCCGTCACATTTATGTCATTTTAAAAGCTTGGTATCAGCAGTATGTATTATTATTAAATTTTAGCCGCCATATGGTATTTTTTTAAACAGTCATTTGACCCACCATTCTCATTGAAGACTTTTTTAAGAGGTTTAGTCGCTAGGTCCTACCAGCGAGAAGTCGTGGTGTGCTCCACTCCCTCTGATTTTTTTCTATTATGGTGGAGCATAGCATGACTTATTGCTCTAATTTTGGGTTCAGGAAGACTACTAACCTGCGGGTGGCCAGCGGTCAACGGTTTCACCTGGTCTCCCTAATCCCACAATGCTAGTGGCGGTTCCACGGGACATCCGTTGGTCCTTCCGCTATCCGTACAACCTCCCAGTATACTGGCGACCTCCTTTACTCACGCGCAGGAACACAACAATCCTCCACTAATAATCCTAGATTGTTAGTTAGCTGCAGTCTTCTGTAAAGTGGTGGTGTTTCTCCAGACAGATAATTTAGAACTAGATGCCCTGCTATGCCTCACCAATACAGGAAAAAATATCTGAGAAGACGAGGTCGTGCTGGAGCTCGTGCTGGGTCCTACCTCTCTTAAAAAACATTTAATGTCTTTCTTTTTCAATATGCTGTATAAAAGTACCCGTATGCTCAAATTATTTTACCATTGGAATATACCATAGTGGGATGACTCATTATTATTTATTCGTGTTGTTGGTTTCTACAGATTGTGCTTATTAATTAGATACTGAATATTTTCACTAAGTCATACACGGTAAAGTCAATGAGGTTTTGGGATGGACTCACTCCCACTGTCCATAATTAGTTGAAATCAATCATATCCCGTGTTTTCATAGCTTTATTTTGTATCGAAACCATAAATATAACATACGCTTATATAAGTTTATGGTTGATCCTAGCCTATCAGTTTCCTTCCTGTCTTCTTTTTACTGTTCCTTTGCAGATTATTAACTTAAAACTAGTATGATTTATATATAGTATGATTTATCTTGACATGTTAAGGATATTGACCCCACGGTCCCTTACTTATTCTACTGCAGGGATACGGGTATCCCTTCAATCGAGGGTGCTACCAATCTTGGAGTTTGATATTAATGGAAATTCCAAATCAAAGAACAATTAAAGTAAAAAATGGTGAATTTAGCCCACTGTTCAGGGAATGATATACGGGTGAGAGAAGATAATGTACGAGATAAAATAAATAAATAATAAGGTTACTTATCAGATCCCTTGTTATCATCACTTCATTATACATACATTACATATATCAAATACGAGTATAAATACCGTTAACAAGTTACTGTTCAATTTGTTATACGACTACAGTGGATTGAATATTTTAAATTTCAAAATTTTGTACAAGATATTGCGTTTCATAGCCGATAAACATATTTCTATTTGCTATACAATTACAGGGAATTGAATATTCAAAATTCCAAATATTTGTACAAGATATTGCGTTTCATAACCGATCAAAATATTTCTATGAACATTGCACATTGCACACGCATATAACATGCCTATATGAAAATTACCTTAATATGCGAGTATTATAACTGTTTCATATAAGGTACGAGCATCGTTTTACCATTCGCAGATCAGATCCTACCAGACTTCACACATTATTAATGATTTATTTGTCTGCCACATATAACGTAAACAATTTATCACGTTTTGGTTAACCATGTCGTCATGGTGACGATAGTAACATTTGACGTCTAAGTGCGTATATGAATATGTCATATACTTGACAATATCAACCACCTGGTTTATTATAGAAGAAGAAAGAGAAAATATTGAGTACACACATTCAGTATTGGCTGATCGTGCAAACGAAGTTAGAATTCTTTAAAATATATTTTTTTTTATTTGGGAAACAAACAGGTATTTATCACAAAACGAACATACCTATCATAAATATATGATCTGACAGATATATACCGGATGTTCATCCGGTACCTGTCTTTGCGGATTAATTTATCAGATCGCGTTAGTGTTAACATTGCTATTGAAATACTTGAGTCATTTTAAATAATAAATAATAAGTTATGCATACTAGACAACTGATAAACATACGTAAATACATTTTTTTTGTAAATACATACTTATTCTACATTAAAAATACCCAGACCAATGCAAACAGACATGTTCATGCACACAAATGTTTGTATTGTGTGGGAATCGAACTCACGAGCGTTGGTGTCAAATTGGCGCGTGTCACCACTGCCACCGAACTCGTCAATTTTGCAACCAACACATTATTAATTCCACCTAAGTATTCCTCTTCTTCTTAGCGTTATCCCGTTTCCTAATACATATGGTTTAGTGGGATCCGCTACCTAAACCTAAGGATTTGGTAAAGATACTGATTTTTATATGGAGCGACTGCCGTGAGGCCTCCACACCCTAGAGGGAAAACGAGACCTTTCTTAGATTAGGTCCCTCGTCTATTGAAATATAATTTCTCAGGGACTTGCGTGTTTTTACTCACGATGTTTTCCTTCACCGTTAATATGTTCATAAATTCGAAAACACGAATTTAGTGCTACATGCTACTATTCGAACCGGGGAGTAGTTGATCCATAGGCTGATTTTTTTACTCACTAGGCTATCACTGCACTTTAATTTCATTGAATTAAAACTTCCGTCAAAATGATAGTGAAATAGAATTGATCAAATAGTGTAGAAGCATCTATAATTAGAATGTAGACATTGTTATATTCTTGTCGTTCAGGAACATAAATCAAAACGATACACGGATATATATCTAGCCCACTCTAATTTTGTTCCTTCAGAATGTGTGACAGTGTATAGTGTAAGCGAAGACACGTCTAACTAATCCATTAGTACCCTAAACTAAACGCATTAGTGGGATTACAAGTAATACCATTAAAAGCTCATCTATCTACGAGATGTTCGTCCCCAAGTATTTCCAGTTTTGCGTATTGAGTCGAATGTCGCGCGTTAATTGGTGATTAACTTTAGGGGTCGCTTTGTGTTTCATTTGCGATAGATCTGTTAGTGGTTCAGTATTATCACTTTTCATAACATTATTATGGCAGAATGGAATAACGCATATTTTACTATACTATATTGTAAATTTTATTATTTTTTATTCATATTCTGTAAAATAGTCAAAAAATAAACTATTATGGTGGGGCATCGTCCGTCCGTATATCTGTCAAACGGCAACAGTTATTCAGTTATAGTAAGAAAATAATTAAACGTGCTGTACAGCAGCTGAGCAGCACGTTTAATTTAGTATTTTCTATTTAATTCTTTAATTTTACTTTTTAGTTTCAACTTTCAAAGCAGCAGTAAACTACGTTACTGCTAATACAATCGACGAAATAAATTGCTACTTTGAGCGACACAGGAAACAGCGTTGGAAGTATGTAGTGAGCCTGTACCAAGCATATAAACCAGTCCAGAAAACACTAATAAAGTATCTGTCTATATTTTCCCACCAACTGCTTTTAATATAATACAATATTATGTTTTATTATATAGTATAATATGTCGGGAGTGCCGGCAGAAATGAAATCTTGAACATTAACGTTGTGCATTTTTGAAAATTATGGAATGGTTAGGGAATAATATCGCATGAATTGCTTTATTTATCAGTATAAAAGTACTATCATGTATGTGGTAAAATACAATATTCATTTATTGCGCTATTGTATACTATCATGACAATTTATATTATATTAAAAATGTAACACCTCAGAACTATTACAATTATTTTACATTACAAAGTTTATCTCTCAGAAAAATCAACTTTCATCCATAATTTTAACGACTCTTTCACCATCATCATTACCAGCATCATTATCGCCAATCTCTAAAACTCAATCACACACGCACTGCGCTGCGCCGCTTGAACCAAACAGCGATGTTGATAAACTACGTTGAACAAAACGCATAAGCGCCAAGAATTTCATGGCGCTTACAACGTTTTGGTCGCGAGAAAATAATGTCCTATTCCCTATATAGAACGATCTAGCGCTTTATGTTTTAATTTTTTTAATTAGAGGTAACTAATGTTTTAGCGCTGCAGCGAACTTAAGTTCTAATTCTCACTAAAATCTTACGGTCAGGGTCATCATTGGAATTATTGGTATTGGATTTCCCTCGAAATTTATAAGCTACAGAGAATTGAAAGTCGAACTGGCTGCTAAGAAAGTTTTTGTGCATCACAGGGCGAAGAAGTATTTCAACTCGGGGTAAAGACTTATGCTATGAAAGTGTGAAATAAGACCACACGTGGAGTATTGTAGTTAACTTAGAGTAGAGAACATAAATGTTAGCTTGAACTATGTCAATTTAATTCAGAAACGAGCAATTAGAATTGTTAACTATGCTAAGCTTATGAACGGCATTCAGTTTAATTCTCAAATAAGATCAATTTTGCATCGCTTTTTACGAGTAAGTATATTGTTTCGATTATATGTTAAAATAATTTAATAAGCAGGGCAATATTTTTATAGTGTAAATTTAGAACTACGAGTATTAACTCAATAAAAGTATGTGCTATGAACCGTTTCATCAAGTTTTTTGAAGAGAGCTAAACAAAATTATTATTAAGTAGGCACTGATTTATAAATAAAAGGGGTTAAAGTATGAAATTGCCTGTTTATAGTAATAGTTTTTTATTCAGCTTATACGGGAAAGATGGATACATTCAAATATCCGAGTATTTTTTTGAATACGAGTTCTGGTGCGAGACTAATGCAGCAGAAACGGCTCACAATATCAATGCTGCGTTTGGAGAAGCGACTGCTAATGAACGCACCGTGCGTTTTTGGCTTAAACGCTTTCGTAATGGAAACTTCGACTTGAAGAACGAGTCACGTGGAAGACCACAACGACGACGAAGACGTGGAACACAGGTGTATAACGCTAAATTGAAGGAGATGGTGGAAGCTGATCCGAGTCGAACTACCCAGGAATTAGCGGCATGGTTTAACGTTACCTTACCTACAATGACTCATTTGCATCAAATCAATAGGATAAAAAAATATGAAAAATGGGTGCCTCATGATTTGGTTGATCTGCAGAAAGAAACGCCTGTCGAAACTCGTGTTGCCTCGTTGTATTGGTACAGAAATGAAGGAATACTGGATCGAAATGTGACATGTGACGAAAAGTGCATTCTTCATGATAACCCTAAGTGAAAAATGCAATGGTTGACCTCAGGTCAAACGCCGCAACAGTGTCCTAAATCAAAGCTTAATAAAAAGATAATAGTAACTGTCGGCGGTTTCTTCATTCACTATAGCTCGTTTCAGTTCTGGTCATGCAATAACAGCATAATTATGTTTACGGTGCCGAACTTGGAACAATGATGGGGAAACTGGCAGTGAAACAGCCCCGACTCGTGAATCGATCTCCATCATTGCTCCATGATAACACAAGACCTCCCACTGCACGAGAAACTGTTCTAACTCTACAGGAGCTGCAGTTAGAAACCATACGTCATCCTCCGTACTCGCTCCATCTGACTACCATTTTTGTTCGTGATTTGGAAAATTTTCTTCGAGTATCTAGCTGCCTCCTAGATAGAAAATTTTCCATTTTACATAATACTCGTACTTTCACACAGCTTGTCGAATCTAGATCCCCAGAGTTCTATCATAAAGCCATAAATAAACTTTCGATTAGATTAGAGCAATGTAGATAATGAGGGTAAAAGGGATTTTGATTAAATAAATATGTTCCATCTTAAAAAAAAACGTGTTTTAGTTTTTCAGTACAAATCGGCAACCTCATACTTTAATATTATACTAAATATGTAAGATTATTAATTACAACACATAGCTTACTTTATTTATACAATAGTGGGATACAAAGGGGCATACGGCCCAGGTGAAAGTGATTACTATAGTCTATTAACTCTTGCAATACAAGGGGCAATAAACACATCAACTGCTCAAGAACGTTCTGGTGACCTTACTCACTCGCAGGATCGCGGACGCATAAACCTTCCAGAGAATAGTTATATGTCTGCGATCATCTGTGACATGGATACTTCAGTCTGTTCAGTTGCGCCCTATCTTTCTTTTGCCCGGGATTTGTTTATTACTTAGCAGGATGTAGAAGTGAGGAGGATTATAAGCCTTACACCCGTAATTAAATAATTATAAATGATTTCTTTATTTATTTTATGCATTTCATTTTTTTTATTCCAAACTTGTAGGGTTTGAGGTTCTGATGATTTATCAGTCTATACCAAATTGGAGCTGTGAAGTGCTATGCCAAATAAATTTTGATGGTGCGGTTAACAACGCAATTTTACCACCGGCGCTCGTGGGTTCGATTCCCACACAAGGCATTCGTGTGATGAACATGTCTGTTTGTCTTGGTTTGAGTGTTTTTAAGAGAGGTAGGGCGTATCAAAGCAGCCCGTCTGGCGAAGTACCTCCACCTCACAGGAAACCGTAGCTAAATAACAACTCTCTATATTTGTTTGATTGATTGATTGTTGTGTCTTGCGTGTGAATGACGTTATCAATAAGCTCTAAGGAGTTGCTGTTTTAGCAACAGAAGAGGCATCGCGCTAATATTGTGTTACAAGTGTTTATAGGCTACGGTAACAACTTTACATCAAGTGAGCCGTATGCTTGTTGTATAAAAAATCGTGAATATAAACAATAACTTAATAAGTTTAGTTCTACGGAAAAGCAGCAGCTCTTTGGTCATGCAATCTTTTTTTTTTTATTACGGTAATAAATTGTTATTTTGTTTATTAATCTATATTTTTAGGGCAAGACTTGCGGAGTAGGCAGAGAAAATCAATTTTTATTTTAGTATGTTAGGTATTTATTACTTTTCTGGCCACCTTATTTAATCATTTATATGTAAATGCGACCCCTGGCTCACGTATACCTTGTAAAGACTAGGCAGTACATCCTTTGAGACAAGTATCGCAAATTTATGGCACAAATTAGCTTCACACCGCTTGCAATAAATTTACATATGAAACTCATAAGTTAAAAGCGTGCAGTGTAAGTTCATTGCTGGAAAATGTATTATACATATAAAGCAACACTATTATAGGCATCATTTTAATTTTATTTTCTGCTTAATAATAGTTATTTATGTAACTGTTGTATAATGAGACGTATTAAAACGGGAATAAAGGTTTATATTTATAACTAGCTGTGCCCGCGACTTCGTCCGCGTGGAATTTAACAAAAAAGTTATTGTTCAGTTCGCAGAATTTACTATAACTTATTAATTCTGTATTTCGCGTATAGAAATACCTATGCTACTTCTATTCTGTGAATCGCACCCCCGAAGGGGAAGATATTTCCCCCTAATTTTAACAGTTTTTCATATTTTACGCAGGAACCCTAAATATTTAAGGGATAAAAAGTACCCTATATTGTGCTCTGAACAGTCGTCTACCTACTAGTGAAAGTCCCGTCAAAATCGGTCCAGCCGTTTCAGAGATTAGCCGGAACAAACAGACAGACAGACAAAAATTGTAAAAATATTCATTTTGGTATATGTACCGTGTATATATCCATATGCATTAAGTAAAAAGCGGTTATTTTAATATTACAAACAGACACTCCAATTTTATTCATCTGTATAGATTTTAAACTTTCACGGGATTATATACCCTGCTGTTATGGGTACGGGAGTTACCGCGATTTGTTTTTATATTTTCCCGATATATCGGTGACGTTGCAGACGCCATGGTCACAGAATGATTATGGTTGCCCAAATATCGGGGAAAAAAATGCAGTAAGTACCTTACCTAAAACAATAATGAGGATTTATGTATCATGTGGGATAATAGTATAACGCAAGTGTT